>JAFMSR010001349.1:0-29691 GCA_022818135.1 Saxidomus purpurata | reverse complement strand
ATTTTCATGTACTTGACACTCTGTAATGTCCGTCTAAACTGGGCGTTTCATGCTATTCGTGCATGAACTTGACACATAGACATGCACTCTACATTTAGAATGTTTTATAAGTGGTTATTGAAAACTGAATCTACCTAACGTACGACTAATTCAAGACACTATACCGAGAATTTTATTAGTTTAGGTAAAGCGATTAATACGGAAAAAGCAAAACAAAAGCGTCCGAAGGCACAGATGCATGGGGTATATGGACTCGCCACCCAATCTAATACTGGTCCCATATTGTACGGGACATTATACAAATACAAGATTTGAAACAACTAAACATCCAAATCGCATATTTCAGGCATTTATTGTTCCTTCCAAGGAAGGGAGACTTAGAGTTGTACAGACACACTTGACTGAACAATGCAGCACGTAAGCCAATTTTCGGTGTGTTTCCGTTATAAATTAAACGTTGTGATATTGAAAATGTGATGGAACCAACTAACAACCAATGGCCGTTCTTTTCCGTACACTTTACATGTTTACGTTACTGTGGTCATTTCCCTTTATGTGGTAACTTCACTGGGTAAGCTATAGTCTCACTATTTGCACTTCAAAGGCAAACCGTTTTTACAGGTTGACATTTAACAGCTGTCCGCCTTCTAGGTAAGCTATTGCACACATATACAAAATAAGCTATTGCACGTTGGACTTGCAGAAATCGCCCGACAATGCGTTTGCTTTTGCATTATGAGTTTGACAAATAGCTGAAAGAATGTTAATTTACATATGTTTGCATAGCGTAGAAATATGCTTATATTGTTGCTGGAAGTCTGGAAGTATTGGCGCGAACTTACCATGTGACCATATAAAAGCAGATCTAGCGTGACGTAGTAACAGGTGCCTGGAGTATTAAATATTGTAGATACTAATGCCTGAATTTGCTTAGACTGTCGTAGTTTGTACTTCAATAATATATACAAAAAATGTATAGACAGATGTGCCCTAGAAGGAACTTTTGGAATGCTATATATTGTTTAAATAAGGAATAACGCATCCTGTTTTTCCGATGCAAAACGACTTTCTGAATCAAATCCCACTCCATACTGCATCCGATACTGTTGTATTTAGATAATTTTGAGAAAAAAACCTGTTACTTCAGCACATACCACATATACCTGACGTTTTAAAAATAGGTTTCCCAGAGTACCAGGGTATTCAGTTTACAGTGCGGATTTAAAAACGACTGGTTACTTTTTTACACGATCGATGAACTTTAGTTTGTATATGTGATTTTGGGTCCACCATCCTAATTCGGTACGACTCGGCGATCGATGAACAAGGTAGCCTGGTGCCTATAGTTTACGTATCGGTGCTATATTTAGAAATGACATAAACAGTATCCCTGAGATGTGATAGAAGGAATAGAGTTGTTTCAAATCTTGTATTTATATAGACTGTCACCATAAACATGTGATCAGTAGGTAAGCTACTGCAGTGAGCAGAAGAGGCAGCTAGGGAAAGGGAGGGGCGAGGGTCAGGCCGAAGGGGGTGAGGTCCAGACCCCAAGCATCTGTGTCCGAATACATGCTTTTCCTGCCTGTAGGTTACGTGTGGTTCAAAAACAAACTCTGAATTGAATGTCAAATGGATTTAAAATAAGTTCAGCATACAGTCCAAGTTGAATTTCGCTTCTCCGTTACAGGAACCATCTTGGATTTGCCGGGACTTCCGGTTAATGTTCCAACTCCTGATTTCTTGTTTTAAAGCTGATCACAGGTTGAATTTCTAAAACCTTTTATAAAAGAAATGCATCAACTGTAAAGTTATTTCCCCTTTTTTGTCAGGAACTCTGAACTGGTGCTGCTCCCCCACTGCAAGGGGAAGTAATTTGTAGTGTTTCTGAATCGTTGTTAAATTGACGTCATCGGACCATTATACTGAACGTTGTTTTATGATGTGCTGTTTAGTTATTATCATTTTCAATTACAAATTAATGAATAAATTTGGCCTTTCCTGTTGATAGGTAGCACATATAGTTATATTAAGGGAATTTCGGTTCTTTGTCAGGAACGCAATCTGTTTCAAGCAATGAACACTATGACTTAAGGTCTACATAACGTACATATCTCATAATGCCTAAATATAAAACTAAATACATGAAAAATGCATGTACATATCACAGTAGCTATATTAAGAATCTTATACCTTTGAATATTAGACAGATTAATTCATTAAATTCCTTTAAGTAAATTTTCACGCAAATTTTAATGTGAAGGTTTTATTGTATTTGAAACTAACAAAAATTCTGACTGTTCAGATGTTTTTGTTATTATGTATGTTGAAGTGAAGTTCATGTATAATTTTAAATGTTTCAATGGTCTTTTTGTAATTGTAGGTAATATTAATCCTTGCATTCCTCAATCAATGAGTGTTTGTCCGGTTTAATATTGCTTATTCATTCATTCATTCATTCATTCATTCATTCATTCATTTTTTCTTTCTTTCTTTCTTTCATTCATTTATTCATTCAGTAAATTAATTCTTTCATTCAATAATTTATTCATTCATTCATTTACTGTTCAAAGGTTATTTCTTTTCATAATGACGCATTGTAAATAAGTGTAATGTTTTGTACATTTACTAAATGTGTTTACCTTCTATGAATAAAGTTATTGTAAAATCCCTTCATAAATGGTCAGACCAACATGATCCCTCAGGAAAGACACTTCTTTATACGACCACAATTATTTTAAAACTGCATACCTATTGAATGAAACATTTTGTTTACGTCTGTGAAATGAAAACAATTTGTAAACTGTGCCAACTCAATAGACTGCTGCATCATCATGTTCATATGTAGAGACAAACCCATTACACGTAATAATAATAATGATAATAATAAACAAGAAAACTGCGATACAAACGTATCACAGCGGGCCGTAGAACAGTGTCTTAACTTGATAAGTTATTGCCAAGTCCCAATTAATTTTTTCTACTTTTTTGTAACATGAGCAAAAATGTTCCACATATTATCTTAAAGAAACTTTACATTTTTTAACAAGAGCTGTCCCTCACAAGTGACGAATGCCCCCACAGTCTGTGTCCTCTCCATGTGCTCAATAATTTTGGAATGTAATTTTAAAATCCTTCCATGCGTGACATAGTTACCATACATACAGTATTCCATTACTTTTAAACAGTAAGTGTGACCTTGCACGCGACACATCGGCTTGATGTGCCAAGTTATTTTAAAATCCTTCAAAGCATGACAAAGTTACAGTCCGGACACGAATGTGTGCATATATAAAGGATTCCATTACTTTCAAACTCTTAGTGTGACCTTGACCTTTGAGGTAGGGACGTGGGTCTTGCACGCGACACGTCGTCTTGATGTGCTAGACATTTGTGCCAAGTTATTTTAAAATCCTTCAATGCATGACAAAGTTACAGTCCGGACACGAATGTGTAAGTGGTGACGCACAGACGAACGGACGGACGGACAGACAGACAGACGGTGCGATTTTAATATGCCACCCTTCGGGAGCATAAAAAATAATGACTATAATTGATGATACCAACACTACAATTTCTTGTTAAAAAAGAAAATGTTACAATTGAGACAAGTCAAATGTTGATGCCTGGCAACAAGACGAATCAAAAACTGGTGTTACAGTACGGAATCCCGTTCGTGCCACACTACTTGTCGCCTTTGCTACACGCGACAATGCGATAATTATCGCGTTGTCGCCCTTCTCAAACTTTATATATATACGAGATTTAACAACCCTCGCGAGGTTTTAGGGGCGATAATTATCGTCTTAATTCTCGCATATGTTTTCTTAATTCTCGCATCAGCAAATTGAAATTCCCATTGATGGTTGATTTCACAAGGCGAGAATTAGTAAAATCTCGCTTTGTCGCATTGTCGTGTCTCGCCCGGTGTAAAACCAGACAAACCATTACGATAATTTAGTCCGGAAATTTTATCCCAGGCGACAACGCGACAACGCGACAAAGCGAGGTTTTACTAATTCTCGCATTGTGAAATCGTGATCGACGGGTGATTTCGGTTTCCCGATGCGAGAATTAAGAAACATATGCGAGAATTAAGACGATAATTATCGCCATAAAAACCTCGCGAGGGTTGCTAAATCTCGTATATATATAAAGTTTGGAGAAGGGCGACAACGCGATAATTATCGCATTGTCGCGGTAGCAAAGGGCGACAAGTAGTGTGGCACGAACGGGATTCCGTAGTTACAGTAATGGTTAGTAAATGTATGTATAGGCAATGTATGCAACCATTCGCGCTACACTCATCAATCGAGGGAATATACTGTAAGCCAGTGATTGCTACTAATTGTATTACAAGCTACACATTGAAGAGTGATGTTAACCCATTCGTAGTCGATTTTCATTTATTTCATAATGTGTGCAAAGAACTATCCACTACTTTACTTACATTCCCGTTTGACCGAAGCTGATGTACAATAAAAACTGTTCACAACTTTCTTAACGTGTACAAAGAACTATTCACTACTTCACTTACATAAACATTTTCCAAAGCCGTCCTAAATATAGCGGGCCGCCTAACTAAAAATGTGTCCATAGGACACGAATGAACAAAGTTTGATTAAAATACAATCACGAACTGCGGCCTTAACCTACAAGGTAGCACCATTTTCTTTTACAAAACACAATTTCTTGTTATAATGTCATCAATGATCGGAAATCCCTATGTTGCTGAAACTTAAGACGATAGAGGCCATAATTCCTGTAATAATTTGTAGATTCTATCTGAAATCGAACTTCACCTGCATTTTATGATGATAAACCTACATATAAAATGAACACTTCACATGTCTAACCCACTGTGCAACTGTTTGTCTGTTCATGTCATGTGCAACCTGTAATAGCAACACTTAAGTGCAAATCAGTACATGTTATAGCCAGAAGCTAATGTGAAATACATAGTGGGTATGTATAAAAAGCCCGAATTGAGTTACCTTATCTTGTCTACAGATAGGGATCATGATGCAATATCTAAAACGGTTAAGTCAATCAGTGGATTTTACCAAGATTCAATGTATTTTTTAACTCTAAAAAGGGTCATATTTCTGACAAAAACTTTCAGAGAGTTATGTGCTCTTGTATGTTGATGGAGGTAATTATTGGTAACCTTCACAAAGCTATGTACTCTTGTCATGATTGGTAACCTTCACAGAGCTATGTACTCTTATCTGTTGATGGTGGTAATGATTGGTAATCTTCACAGGGCTGTGTTCTCTTGTCATGATTGGTAACCTTCACAGAGCTATGTACTCTTATCTGTTGATGGTGGTAATGATTGGTAATCTTCACAGAGTTATGTACTCTTGTCTGTTGATGGAGGTAATGATTGGTATCCTTCACAGAGCTATGTACTCTTGTCTGTTGATGGAGGTAATGATTGGTAACCTTCACAGAGCTATGTACTCTTGTCTGTTGATGGAGGTAATGATTGGTAACCTTCACAGAGCTATGTACTCTTGTCTGTTGATGGAGGTAATGATTGGTAATCTTCACAGAGCTATGTTCTCTTGTCTGTTGATGGATGTAATGATTGGTAACCTTCACAGAGCTATGTACTCTTGTCTGTTGATGGAAGTAATGTTTTGGTATCCTTCACAGAGCTATGTACTCTTGTATGTTGATGGTGGTAATGATTGGTAATCTTGACAGAGCTATATACTCTTGTCATGATTGGTAACCCTCACAGAGCTATGTACTCTTGTCTGTTGATGGAGGTAATGATTGGTAATCTTCACAGAGCAATGTACTCCATTATGTTGATGGAGGTAATGATTGGTAATCTTCACAGAGCAATGTACTCTTGCCATGATTGAAAACCTTCACAGAGCTATGTACTCTTGTCTGCTGATGGTTGTAATGATTTGTAATCTTCACAGAGTTATGTACTCTTGTCTGTTGATGGAGGTAATGATTGGTTTCCTTTACAGAGCTATGTACTCTTGTCTGTTGATGGAGGTAATGATTGGTATCCTTCACAGAGCTATGTACTATTGTCTGTTGATGGAGGTAATGATTGGTAATCTTCACAGAGTTATTTTCTCTTGTCTGTTTATGGAGGTAATGATTGGTATCCTTCACAGAGCTATGTACTATTGTCTGTTTATGGAGGTAATGATTGGTATCCTTCACAGAGCTATGTACTTTTGTCTGTTGATGGAGGTTATGATTGGTAATCTTCACAGAGTTATGTACTCTTGTCTGTTTATGGAAGTAATGATTGGTATCCTTCACAGAGCTATGTACTTTTGTCTGTTGATGGAGGTTATGATTGGTAACCTTCACAGAGTTATTTACTCTTGTCTGTTGATGGTGGTAATGATTGGTATCCTTCACAGAGTTATGTACTCTTGTCTGTTTATGGAGGTAATGATTGGTATCCTTCACAGAGCTATGTACTCTTGTCTGTTAATGGAGGTAATGATTGGTAACCTTCACAGAGCTATGTACTTTTGTCTGTTGATGGAGGTAATGATTGGTAATCTTCAAAGAGTTATGTACTTTTGTCTGTTGATGGTGGTTATGATTGGTATCCTTCACAGAGTTATGTACTCTTGTCTGTTTATGGAGGTAATGATTGGTATCCTTCACAGAGCTATGTACTCGTGTATGTTGATGGAGGTAATGATTTGTAATCTTCACAGAGTTATGTTCTTTTGTCTGTTGATGGGGGTAATGATTGGTAACCTTCACAGAGTTATGTACTCTTGTCTGTTGATGGTGGTAATGATTGATAACCTTTACAGAGGTATGTACTCTTGTCTGTTGATGGAGGTAATGATTGGTAATCTTCACAGAGTTATGTTCTCTTGTCTGTTGATGGAGGTAATGATTGGTAACCTTCACAGAGCTATGTACTCTTGTATGTTGATGGAGGTAATGATTGGTAATCTTCACAGAGTTATGTTCTCTTGTCTGTTGATGGAGGTAATGATTGGTAATCTTCACAGAGCTATGTACTCTTGTCTGTTGATGAAGGTAATGATTTGTAATCTTCACAGAGCTATGTTCTCTTGTCTGTTGATGGAGGTAATGATTGGTAATCTTCACAGATCTATGTACTCTTGTCATGATAGGTAACCTTCACAGAGCTATGTACTCTTGTCTGTTGATGAAGGTAATGATTGGTAATCTTCGCAGAGTTATGTTCTCTTGTCTGTTGATGGTGGTTATGATTGGTAATCTTCACAGAGTTATTAACTCGTGTCTGTTGATGGAGGTAATGATTGGTATCCTTCACAGAGCTATGTACTCTTGTCTGTTGATGGAGGTAATGATTGATAATCTTCACAGAGTTATGTTCTCTTGTCTGTTGATGGAGGTAATGATTGATAATCTACACAGAGTTATGTTCTCTTGTCTGTTGATGGAGGTAATGATTGGTATCCTTCACAGAGCTATGTACTCTTGCCATGATTGATAACCTTCACAGAGCTATGTACTCTTGTCTGCTGATGGTTGTAATGATTTGTAATCTTCACAGAGTTATGTACTATTGTCTTTTGATGGTTGTAATGATTGGTATCCTTCACAGAGCTATGTACTCTTGTCATGATGGATAACCTTCACAGAGCTATGTACTCTTGTCTGTTGATGGTTGTAATGATTGGTAATCTTCACAGAGCTATGTACTATTGTCTGTTTATGGAGGTAATGATTGGTATCCTTCACAGAGCTATGTACTCTTGTCATGATGGATAACCTTCAAAGAGCTATGTACTCTTGTCTGTTGATGGTTGTAATGATTGGTAATCTTCACAGAGTTATGTACTATTGTCTGTTTATGGAGGTAATGATTGGTATCCTTCACAGAGCTATGTACTTTTGTCTGTTGATGGAGGTTATGATTGGTATCCTTCACAGAGTTATGTACTCTTGTCTGTTGATGGTGGTAATGATTGGTATCCTTCACAGAGTTATGTTATATTGTCTGTTTATGGAGGTAATGATTGGTATCCTTCACAGAGCTATGTACTCTTGTCTGTTAATGGAGGTAATGATTGGTAACCTTCACAGAGCTATGTACTCTTGTATGTTGATGGAGGTAATGATTGGTAATCTTCAAAGAGTTATGTACTCTTGTCTGTTGATGGTGGTTATGATTGGTATCCTTCACAGAGTTATGTACTCTTGTCTGTTTATGGAGGTAATGATTGGTATCCTTCACAGAGCTATGTACTCTTGTATGTTGATGGAGGTAATGATTTGTAATATTCACAGAGTTATGTTCTCTTGTCTGTTTATGGGGGTAATGATTGGTATCCTTCACAGAGTTATGTACTCTTGTCTGTTGATGGTGGTAATGATTGATAACCTTTACAGAGGTATGTACTCTTGTCTGTTGATGGAGGTAATGATTGGTAATCTTCACAGAGTTATTTTCTCTTGTCTGTTGATGGAGGTAATGATTGGTAACCTTCACAGAGCAATGTACTCCATTATGTTGATGGAGGTAATGATTGGTAATCTTCACAGAGTTATGTTATCTTGTCTGTTGATGGAGGTAATGATTGGTAATTCACAGAGCTATGTACTCTTGTCTGTTGATGAAGGTAATGATTTGTAATCTTCACAGACCTATGTACTCTTGTCATGATAGGTAACCTTCACAGAGCTATGTACTCTTGTCTGTTGATGGAGGTAATGATTGGTAATCTTCGCAGAGTTATGTTCTCTTGTCTGTTGATGGAGGTAATGATTGGTAATCTTCACAGAGTTATTAACTGGTGTCTGTTGATGGAGGTAATGATTGGTATCCTTCACAGAGCTATGTACTCTTGTCTGTTGATGGAGGTAATGATTGATAATCTTCACAGAGTTATGTTCTCTTGTCTGTTGATAGAGGTAATGATTGGTAACCTTCACAGATCTATGTACTCTTGAATGTTGATGGAGGTAATGATTGGTAATCTTCACAGAGTTATTTATTCGTGTCTGTTGATGGTTGTAATGATTGGTAACCTTCACAGAGCTATGTACTCTTGTATGTTGATGGAGGTAATGATTGGTAATCTTCACAGAGTTATTTACTCGTGTCTGTTGATGGTTGTAATGATTGGTAACCTTCACAGAGCTATGTTCTTTTGTCTGTTGATGGTTGTAATGATTGGTAACCTTCACAGAGCTATGTACTCTTGTATGTTGATGAAGGCAATGATTGGTAATCTTCACAGAGCTATGTACCCTTGTTTGTTGATGGAGGTAATGATTCGTAACCTTCACAGAGCTATGTACTCTTGTCTGTTGATGGAGGTAATGATGGTTATCTTCACAGAGTTATTTACTCGTGTCAGTTGATGGTTGTAATGATTGGTAACCTTCACAGATCTATGTACTCTTGTCTGTTGATGGAGGTAATGATTGGTAACCTTTACAGACCTATGTACTCTTGTCTGTTGATGGAGGTAATGATTGGTAATCTTCACAGAGTTATTTACTCTTGTCTGTTGATGGTTGTAATGATTGGTAACATTCACAGAGCTATGTACTCTTGTCTGTTGATGGAGGTAATGATTGGTATCCTTCACAGAGTTATTTACTCGTGTCTGTTGATGGTTGTAATGATTGGTAACCTTCACAGAGCTATGTACTCTTGTATGTTGATGGAGGTAATGATTGGTAACCTTCACAGAGCTATGTACTCTTGTATGTTGATGGAGGTAATGATTGGTAACCTTTACAGACCTATGTACTCTTGTATGTTGATGGATGTAATGATTGGTAATCTTTAAAGAGCTATGTACTCTTGTTTGCTGATGGAGGTAATGATTGGTAACTTTCACAGAGCTATGTACTCTTGTCTGTTGATGGAGGTAATGATTGGTTATCTTCACAGAGCTATGTACTCTTGTCTGTTGATGGAGGTAATGATTGGTAACCTTCACAGAGCTATGTACTCCTGTATGTTGATGGAGGTAATGATGGTAAATAAGTTTTGAACGTTTCAAAGCAATATATGTGTAATGTTTTTGACTGTGGGGTTGTACGGAAAAACTTAACCAAGTTCAATTTACTTTCTTAGTCGAAAAAGGGCCATAATTCTAAGAAAAACATTCACAGAGTCATGTACTCTTGTATGTTGATGAAGGTAATAATGATAAATAAGTATTAAAGTTTTAAAGCAATATATGTAATGGTTTTGAAAAACAGTGGGGTGGTACGGAAAACATAACCAAGTTCAATGTACCTTCTTGGTCGAAAAAGTACCATAATTCTGATAAAAACCTTCACAGAGATATGTACTCTTGTCTTTTGATGGAGGTAATGACGGTTAATAAGTATTGTAAGTTTCAAAGCAATATCGGTAATGGTTTTGAAAAACAGTGCGGTGGTGCGAAACACTTAACCAAAGTGACGAAAACTCGAGCTAAAAATATCACTTTATATGTTTAGAAGAAAACGTTTAGTCTGTGAAAGGGATTTTTCGAAATAATTGGAATTGTGCTCCTGGGACTTGAACTGGTCCCGGTTGACAGAACAACGTGTTTTATCTTACACTCACTTACTTTAATTAAAGCTGTTCGCTCTCAGATTTTGATGAAAAAATAAAATTCTTAAAACTCTTTGAAAAAAACATTATATAGAATGATAAGTCAAATAAAAATGTTCCAGAATAAATTCCTGTAAAGTATATCTATGGAACGCCTTTACTGTCTTATCATGTTGTATTTTATTATACGCAGTACATTTTCATGTATATGAAGTACATATTTAATTTGACATGGTACATTCTTCATTATATGCAGTGCATTTTCCGTTATATATGGTGGTTTTTAATCATATGCAGTGCAAAAATGTGTCGATACAGTAGAATAACCATTATATGGTGTGCAAACAACGCCATATGCAATTCATACAACATTATATGCAGTACAAATGACATTATATGCAGTCAATGTATCGATACATGTGGTGGTATTTTGATTATACGCAGTAGTTTTACCTTTATACGGTGTATGTTTTTCAATAGGTGTGATAGATGTTTAAATATAAGAAGTGCTTGCGATTAATTCTATACGTGGTGAATTATTATTTATTTGTTCATAAAAAACACTGTACGCAATGCATTTGGTAATATACATGTCGTTTCATACATGGCGGAAACGACATTTTCTTTTTTATTATGTTCGGTCCATTCTACTGTATACACGGTGTATACAGCATTATATGCGGTACATTTTTCATTATGATGATGGTACTTTCCGGCATTCTCCGGAATTACTGAGCCGGAAATTACCGAGGAAGCAGATAGATATAAATAGCGGTCACATCATCAAGGGCTACCGTAAATATCTTATAGCTATATTTTTAGATCTTAGTAATGCTTTCGATAAAATGTGGAACGGAGGAGCACTATTGCAACTCCAAAACTCCGGAATACAAGGACGAATGATAAAATGGTTAAGGTGCTTTCTACAAAACAGACAGATTAAGGTAAAATACAATGGAGCTCTCTCAGAGGTAGTGGAAACAGTAAATGGGTGCCCCCAGGGAGCGGTTCTGTCCCCCATAATTTTTAGCCTCATGATGAATACCTTTGAAACACAAATCAACGAATTAAACAGAGAAAAACCTACTATAAATGCTAAAATATCTCAATTTGTAGACGACTCCGCCACATGGCTAACATCATTAAGTCCGGTACAGGCAGTAAAAAAAGCACAAACTGTTTTGAATACAATAGAAAAATGGAGCAAATCCTGGGGCTTCATAATTAACCCAGCAAAAACTCAAGTGTTATTAATACATAGACCGTCCGTAAAACCTCCGGAAAGAGCCAACAACTTTCCGAAATTAACGTTATGTGGTACGAACCTCACATATAATGAACACGCAAAATTTTTGGGAATGTATTTTGACAAAACTCTATCATGGAAAATGCATATAGAACATATGACAAAAAGATGTCTTAAAGATCTAAATATCATAAGAGCAGTAAAGGGAAAATCTTGGGGTACAGACAAAAAATGCCTTCTAAACATTTACAAGGCCCTCATCCTTAGCAAAATCAATTATGGCAGCATAGTATACGCCTCCGCAAAAGAATCACAACTAAAAAAGGTTCAAAGAATACAAAATAGGGCACTAAAAACCATAATAGGATGTCCGAGGCATACCTCTACTCTCCCATTACATACCGAAACAGCAATGATCCCACTACCTTTACAGAGAGAACTTCAAGCACTAAAATATTGGGCCAGAAGCTCCAGACTGGGCCCAAACTTACCTATCAATGACGATATATGCGATCACCCGGCATATTTTTACAAAATCAAAAGTAACAAAAATTTAAAGAAACCTTACACACAACACATCAGAACTCTAATTACAGAATACGGCCTAGGCGATACCCAAATTCAAGAACCGTGCTATGAACAACTAATCAATATTGAAATGCCTGAGATCAATTTAGATCTAGTAGGAAAAATTAACAAATCTGAAAACGCTGAAAGAAACAAAATTATTGCAAATCTAAACATTATTCGGCACTTTAGAGACTTTACCCAAATTTATACAGATGGAAGTAAGGACCCGTCAAAACAAATAGCAGGGGCGGGCATAGTAGTTATAGGAGAAGACGGAACAATCTTACACAACAAGAGTTTAAAGCTTCAACATCAAGTTTCAATATTTACATGCGAATTAGCAGCAATAGATTATGCGATAACTTACTGTAAAGAAAATCATATTACAAAATCAGTCATTATTAGTGATAGTCTTAGTTCCTTAATGGCAATAAAATCAGGACAATCTCACAGACAAGAAATGATCTTTAATATACTAAAAACAATCACAGATATAAAACATAGAGGGGACGAAATTCAGTTAATGTGGGTACCAAGTCATGTGGGCATAAACGGAAATGAATTAGCAGACGACAAAGCAAAATACGGCAGCACTTCAGGTACAGAAATTCATATTAAGCTCAGCGTACCGGAAGTCTACAGCATCATAAAAGACAAAGTAAAACAAAAATATCTACAGCAATGGGAAACTTACTGCTCAACACATAACATAGAAATTAATATTAAACCGCCTAGCAAATTACAAACGTACCATCATGATAGAAAAATAGACACAATGTATACTAGACTTAAACTAAAAAGTAGCTATCTTAAAGGGGACCGATACATAGAAGACAAAAACTGCCAACACTGTAACGAAATAGAAAATTTTGGCCATCTAATGTTTCACTGCCCATTATATTCGGAAGAAAGGAAAATATTTGAAACAAAACTTTTGAAATTAGAACTAATAACTATTACGGAAAAAACTCTGTTAGATCCACCAAAAGAAATAGCACAAGATATTCGCCTGGCCGTATTCGAATTTATCAAAAATATAGGATACAATGAAAAAATATAGATTAGGACCGATTACATAATGGACTGCTCGGCAAAACACCAGAACAAACATACACACTACTGAAAACACAAACGTCATAGGTGACTTTTACGGAGTGTTAATGCCGCCCGGCAATCACTCGAACCCACACACCCACACGGTCGTACCAAAAGACCAAGGGGAAGTATGATGTAGTACACGGACTGCGCAAGTGTAGATCGACTAAAAACCGTATCTTACCCTTTATTTGGGACTCCCACCTTAACGAAATAATGCGTAACTCGCAATGGGGGAAAAACGGTACTTGGACTCTGCAGGAGCATGGTGCGCGGAATGCATGGTGCTAACCCTGAGCTCTAGGACCCTATATTCAGAACACAGCACACAACTCACACAACTCTATATTTGATAAAAGTACATAGGGGTAGATATGGCAAGTCTATTATAGATTGTAGATATGTTATTTCGTAGATTAGATTAGAATAGGCAAGCCAGTATCGCATTTTAGTGACATAAAACAAATATTTCCACACTAAGAAACCCCTAACACACTCTCTGTAAACCAGGGGTGTCCTGTAATTTATCTTTAAGTAGTTTAGTATACTTTATTATACATGTATATATGTTAACAAGAATGAGCTTCCGGTACAGAAAGGTCAAGGACATCAAACCCCCACCTCAGGTGAATCTTTGAGACAAAACACATATCTAAAACACTGAATTCATATACCTCCGGAAAACATGAAAATTTTATAACAAAAAACTTTAGAACTAGATAAGGGCTACCCAACACCCTAGCCATAACTATAAAGCACGATTTAGTAAAGATTTGAAATGAAAATAGAAAAGATTGAAAACATTAGACAATTTTATTACAGATAATTTATTCCTGATTTTCCAAAATTTTGTAGCATAAAAGACAATTTATAAAGGATACAAAACATTGACAGTTTATATTTCGACCAAATTATATTTAGAATAACAAGGACCAAAGATATAACACAAAAAACCGTAAGAAAAAAGCTTTATTTAAACAAAATCGACAAAAAATCCTTTTTTCTCTATCTAAATATATAAAAAACACATGTATAGAATAATTACTACAAATACCTACCACGTGACAAACCCGGTATAAAGCCGACATCTTGACATGTGACGGAAGCTCAGTAGATTAGATAGTTATTAGTCATTTTATAGAAATATGTGAAATTAACAAATTTTTACTTTTCAGCGGTTCTAGTGTCTGAGTAAGAAATTTGATACCTACATAGGAAAAAATAGTGTCTGTGGCGACATACCATTATAACCCACGCATATACAAACCCCTGGTGATTACAAAAACAAACATACAACTAATAAATGTCCAAAATAATCACCAGGACAATGACTGGAAAAACGTAGAAAATAGAAATAATCACAATTAATGACTGCTTAAACAAGAAAATGCATACTTAATGCCCATATAAAAAGTCATAACTAACCAAAAACAGTGATTGAACCTATAACTAGATACCCCAGACATTGCAGAAAATGCATAAAACACTACTTATTTCCTAAATGGAAGCAGTAATCTACTGTCAAAAAATAGCCGGATCCAAAAAAGCCAAACGCGCACCTGTTATAACTCCATCCGGTTCGTGCGCACTAAAAGTCGCAGTAGGTCACCCAAAACCAACAAGTAGGTCAGGTCAAGTAGTACGAACAGCAATGTTAATCTTGAAAAGCATATCTAACTTTCGCAATTATATTTTCGAACCAATAAAGATGTGTAATATAAGATCAAAACTACATTAAGAACAATCTTACTCAGGCACGAAAAACCCAATCACTCACAACAAAGAAGATGTGAAAAGTACTGGTTAGTCAACCAGGATCAGGAATAGTAGTTCACCAGCATCTGTCCGAGGACCGAATCGCCGATCATGCAAATCATGATCTACACTTACTTCTTTTATTATTTATAAGTAAAAAATAAAACAGATTAACAGATTTAAATTAAAATTTCCTTCTGAAACAATTAAAAAGAATTTCTCACCAAAATTCCACAAAATTTGAATAAAATTTCTATTTTACGAACTCATGATCTACAGCAACATTCATATATTTAAAGACAAATTTTGGCATTTTATCTAATTTATGATACAAATGATTCAAATAATTACATTAATGACTGTGCTTTTTCAACAGTAGTAGACCGAACTGGCGGCCATTAGCACCCTGCTGATTGGTTAATCATTTTTGTCTCTCCTGGCTCCGATTTTTGCTTCTAGCTCCGGTAGTAAACAACCAACTAGTACAAGTCTCTTTATAATTTTCTATTGTACACCATTAATATTAAAGAAGTAAATTTAACAAGTAGCCTGTGCGGTTGCTGGCTTATTTGGGTTTTAAGGGGTTTTTATATTTTCAAAATTTCAGAGTAGAAACATAAGTCAAACTTTCATGCATACTTTTTAACTTGTTCAAATAAGTAAAACCATCTTTTCGGACAACATTTTATTCTATCATTCAGGACAATTAAATTTTTTATCATCACAAAAAGCTAAGCAAAATAAAAATAGGACAACACTTTATTAAAGGGGATTTTTACTTTACAAAACAAACACATATAACATCTAGTATCAAAATTTTCTAAAAACTGTTAGGCTACCACGATCCAGACATACAAACTAGGTCAATCACACTTAGATCTCATTGGTCGCCGTGATTGGCCTACTATTTGGTAACCAATCAAATACAACCTTTGGCTATACTGGCTGGAAATTGCAGTCAGGTAAATTTCTCCTATTTTCTGGCTTCAAAATTTTATTTTTTAGGCATGACGGGAGACATGCCGGGGTCTCATCCAAATATCAAGCTAACATAAGTGCTCTTTTGGACGGACCTTGATAAAATTCTCATCAAATCAAATCAAATCAAAGGGCTACCGAAATCTACCTATTTCAGTAACTTAACCCTTTCTCACCTATGAGATCTACATATTTCCGCTCATATACTGGGGATAGATAAACTTATCCTTCACCGCTTATCTCTCATTTTACGTAAATTATAAGCAGCCAGCACATCACATTAAAATCGAAAAATGACTGTAAATTTTTTATTTTTGAAATAAACATAGCGTGGTTGATATTCATTTTCTTAGTTAGATCATTTTCTATCCATCTATAGCAGTTTTGAAGTAAAATTCGATTTTCATTTTTTCATCCCCATCCTGTTTTTACACTTGCGTTAGATCTATATGATATGCCGAGTATGCAATGCTATACGGTCAAGGCAAGCAATATTAATGGGTGCATCTTCAATTCCAAAGTAAATCTAAACATTTACATTGAAATTTGAATAGGTAAAATTGAAGTTTACAGTTTTAAAGAATTGATTTGAAACAGCTATTTGATTACACTGTTGTTTCTTGTATAATATTGATTCGAAGTGTTTGTTTCTTTTTTTATTCAATGCAGATTTTAACAGGGAAATATGTTTGAATTGTTTTGTGTGGCGGAGAAAAAGTGCTTCGGCTTAAGTGAGTATAACTTTGCAATACAGTGCAACCTCTCCACAACAACACAAAAGGGAATATCAATTTTTGTTTGGTGTGGAGAGGTTGTTGTTATGGAGAGGTTAATTTGTTCAGATATAACTGCTTTGGGAAATAAAACATCTGTCTTTGTAGAGAGGTTTTTGCTCTTAGGAAGTAGAGAGGTTGGACTGTACACGGAATAAAATAGAATGATATAACGAGAAAGAATCACTCTTGTCCCTCCGATGAAAATGCGATTAAAACGGTGAGAAAATAAATCTAGCATGTCCGTTGAGTTGCGGATAAGGAAATCCCACCCACGGGTTGAGATAAGTCCCAAAAAACTCGGCAGAGCCTCGTTTTTGGGACGTATCTCAACCTTCTGGTGGGATTTCATTTTCCACAACTCATGAACATGCTAGATTCACTTTATCTTGCAGATAATGCAAAGTTTGGCCCCTTTTCTCGACTAAGAAATTATGGTTAAAGTTTTGCATGCAACTACATTAAAGTCCATATCTCAATAACTACTTGAAGTTTTGCATTAAACTTTATACAACGCTTTCCCAGCCATCACACCTACGTAAATAATCAAGTTAGAAAACTCTATCTTATAGCCCTTTATTTTTCGAATTGGACATTCTGGTTAAAGTTTTGCGTGCAAATACGTTTACGTCCATATCTCGTGCAGTAAGAACCTTCTTTCTTGGTTATTTAAGTTTCAATGCAATACATCAAGTATTTATTGAGATATGGACTCGGTAGCGTTATACATTACGCACGTCTATGGTTGATGACGTGACCGCTATTTATAGTAATATCTATCTGTTTTACTCGGTATTTTCCGGATAAATACATCCGGAGAATGCCGGAGTGTATGATCATCGTAATGAAAAATGCACCGCATATAATGCTGTATACACCATGTATATAGTAGAATGGACCGGACATAATAAAAAAAAATGCCGTTTCCGCCATGTATATTGCCGAATGCATTGCGTACATCGTTTTTTTATGAACAAATAACTAATAATTCACCAGAAATCGCAAGCACTTCATAAATTTAAACATCTATCACACCTATTGACCAACATACACCGTATAAAGGTAAAACTACTGCATATAATCAAAATACCACCGCATGTATCGAAACCATGACTGCATATAATGTCATTTGTACTGCATAAAATGTTGTTTGTATTGCATATGACGTTGTTTGCACACCATATAATGGTTATTCTACTGTATCGTCAAGTGATTGCACTGCATATTATTAAATAACCACCATATATAACGGAAAATGCACTCTATATCATGAAGAATGTACCATGTCAAATGAAATATGTATCTCGTATACATGAAAATGGACTGCGTATATTGCAATACAACGTAATGGCGTTCCATATATATCTGTATATTTAAAATTACACGCTACCAAATTATAAAGCGTCACAAACGCTTTGAAAATCCCAATATAACCATTTATTACCCTTCCATGAAATTTACAAACTTCTGATTGGTCAACGATCCGTAAATATATAATTATTGATATTTACGGGCAAGCCGATAACATACACTTGACATTGCCCGTTACTGTACCCCATGCTAAACGTGAGCTTGTTCGCCGCGTACATTACGTCAAAGTACAAGTCCGTGCTGTTGTGTGACGTCACGAAGTGACATTGAGGTATCCGAAAGGGGATTTGAAGCTCTGCTTACATTCAGCCGTTAAATAAATAAAACATTAACGGAATCTTTCAATATTTAAGACAGGGAAGGGTAATAAAATTGTCATTTGTTTTTTGGCGTGATATATGGGGATATAACGGCTCGGGTAATATAAGTCTAGGCGGGTAATATAATAGGGTTATTAGTATAGTAGCGTGATCCAGCATGCCGGATTTGCTCGAGTCGTGCGTCGGATCATACGAGTGCGTAGCACGAGTTTGATCCGACCTCGACGAGAGCTAATCCGGCTTATGGATCACATTACTATACTAATAACCCTTTTATTATATACCTATTGACACTTGTCTGCGCGAATAAACTGAATTAAAATGAAATTTTAAGCTTAAAATTAAAGAAAAACTCTTTTTAGCGCAAAATATACATATAGTTCGACGTCATTTTATTGACGTCATCGTATAAACAAATAGTAACGACCCAGTCAAAAGCGACGTTATTAACGTCATGTGCATTTTAGAGCCAATTGAATGCACTCTTACAAATTTTGCCGCGCTTTTTGTATTCCACGTACATACAATACGGAATTTTTTTCTGTCAGGCCGTATTTGATGGTTGAATATAGGCTGTATTTTTGGCAAAATAATTATAGATATATAATAAAATAGGGTTATTAGTATAGTAGCGTGATCCAGCATGCCGGATTTGCTCGAGTCGTGCGTCGGATCATACGAGTGCGTAGCGCGAGTTTGATCCGACCTCGACGAGAGCCAATCCGGCTTATGGATCACATTACTATACTAATAACCCTTTTATTATATACCTATTGACACTTGTCTGCGCGAATAAACTAAATTAAAATGATATTCTAAGCATGAAATTGAAGAAAAACCCTTTTTAGCGCGAAATATACGGAGTATGCGACGCCATTTTATTGACGTCATCGTATAAACAAATAGTAACGACCCAGTCAAAAGCGACGTTATTAACGTCATGTGCATTTTAGAGCCAATTGAATGCACTCTTACAAATTTTGCCGCGCTTTTTGTATTCCACGTACATACAATACGGAATTTTTTTCTGTCAGGCCGTATTTGATGGTTGAATATAGGCTGTATTTTTGACAAAATAATTATAGATATATAATAAAATAGGGTTATTAGTATAGTAGCGTGATCCAGCATGCCGGATTTGCTCGAGTCGTGCGTCGGATCATACGAGTGCGTAGCACGAGTTTGATCCGACCTCGACGAGAGCCAATCCGGCTTATGGATCACATTACTATACTAATAACCCTTTTATTATATACCTATTGACACTTGTCTGTGCGAATAAACTAAATTAAAATGATATTCTAAGCATGAAATTGAAGAAAAACCCTTTTTAGCGCGAAATATACGGAGTATGCGACGCCATTTTATTGACGTCATCGTATAAACAAATAGTAACGACCCAGTCAAAAGCGACGTTATTAACGTCATGTGCATTTTAGAGCCAATTGAATGCACTCTTACAAATTTTGCCGCGCTTTTTGTATTCCACGTACATACAATACGGAATTTTTTTCTGTCAGGCCGTATTTGATGGTTGAATATAGGCTGTATTTTTGACAAAATAATTATAGATATATAATAAATCCCCATATACTACTTCAAAAACCAAATAACATATCATATAATAGAGTAGCAATGGATTTTAGAAAGTTGCTACCTAGATTTTTACTGATGTTGTTGATTATAGCTTTCACTTGTAGGCGTCATCGTCAGCATTCTGCAAGTTCCTTTACAACTATTGATGAAGTACCGATGATACTGCAAATAAGCATTACACGCAAGCGGGAAAGGTCGCTAAATAGCACAGAAGGCTCCATATGCTCTTCGCATCCGAAAAGACTTGAGATGGACCTAAGTCAGGAGTCTGTAGCTAATCACGCAGGAATCAGAACCTTGTCAGTTAACAAATCAAATACTTGACAAGTCAGCCGGAACTCAGGATCCGAATCCTACAGTCGCGGAAAAGGACCCGAGTCCGACTACCATAGATCATGAATGACGGGTTCACTGTTACTAGCAGCTCCGGAGGGCAGGGGTACCTCAGCTGCAGCCTCAGTTTTTACATTTATCAAGGTCATAATCAGTAGCAAGTCGGTAGGTAGGCCTACGACGAAACTGAAGGAAATGGGGGCCGTTTTGTTCAACGTGTAAGCGCCAGCTTTTGTAAAGACCTATTCTAGGGAAAGGGGTGGTAAGGAAGGGAAAATTAAATACAATATAAGGGGAAGATTCTGATACTTCGACAATTTCAAAACCCAACTAATGGATAATAACCGTATAAACAAGACATTTAACAATGTCAAACAAAAACAAACAACCAAATCAGGTTAACTAATGATGTCATAATTTTAAGCTCACCTGGCACTTTGTGCCAGAGTGAGCTTTTAAGATGGATGGCTGTCCGGCGTCCTAACGTCCGTCCTTCGTCTGTCAACATTTTGCTTCAAACAACATCTCTGAAACCACTGGGCTAATGTTGATGAAACTTGGCAGGGAGGTTCCGTGCATGAAGTTCTAATAAAACTGTTCGAAGAATTACGTTCCATACAGAACTCTGGTTGCTGTGGCGACAAAAAGAAAAAACTTTTAAAAGTATTTTTCTCTGAAACCACAAGGCCTAGAGCTTAGATATTTAGCAAGTAGCATTGCCTAGGTGACCTCTACCAAGATTGTACAAATCATGAACACCGGATCAAAATTGACGACGCAAGGACGGTCATTTGATTTTATATTGGCTTATATAGGAAAGCTTTTAAAATCGTTTTCTCTGAAGCTGCAAAGCTTAAAGCTTAGAGATTCGGCATGTAGCATTGGTCTAGTGGACCTCTACCAATATTGTTCAGATCATGACCCCCTGTCAAAATTTGCCCCGCCCCGGGGGTCACTTGTTTTACTTGACTTGATTTTACAGTTTCTATAGGAAAACTAATACCCCTGGGGTCAATATTGGTCCCGCCTAGGGGTCACCTGTTTTATATAGACATATATAGGAAACCCTTTGAAAATCTTCTCCGAAAGCACAAGGTCTAGAGCTTACTGTGTAGAGGACCACTTCGAAGTTTGTTCAAATCATGACCCGGGGTCGAAATTGACCCTGCCCGGGGGTCACTTGGTACAGGAAAAGCTTTTATAAATGTCTCCAAAACCACAAGTTGGTCCCTTGTCTTTATATAGAGTTATAGGAAAAATCTAGCTTCCATTGAGTTCCTAAAGCATCCATTTACTAACCAAGCAACCACTAACTTCCTTAGCAACTGCGCGTTAAATCACAGTTAATAACACAATTTGTAAAAACTAAAAAATAAAGGCGTTAAACTGATTCTGCTCAGCCTACCAACAGTATGTGTTTAAAATAGAAAAAGAAAATCAGAAAATTCAACTTTTTTTAAAGAAAAATGTCAAACGGAGGGCGAAATCCCTTAAATCATTCCAAAACATTAATGATATAATTAGCCATAGCTACGCTTAAAAATCTTTGAGATTGTTCTTTCTCAAAACCACAAGGATAGTGCTTAGATATTTGGAATGCAGCATTGTCCAGTAGATGTCTTCCAAGATTGTTCTAATCATGACCACCGGGTCAAAAATTACCATGCCCTGGGTACCACTTGATTAAACATAGCTTTCTATAGGAAAAACTTTTAAAAACACAAGCATCACTTCATGGACTTCTTCTAATATTTATCATGATCAAATCATGACCCCGGTCAAAACTGGCCCCGCCCCGGTTGTCATTTTACAAAGGCGTGTGAAGAAAATTACAAAAATGTTCTTGGCTAAAACCACAAGGACCAGACCTATGGACCTCTACGAAGATTGTTTATGGTCAAATTATGACCCCGGTCAAAATTAACTCCACCCCGTTTGTCGCAAGATTTAACATACGCTTATGTAGGGAAAACTTCAAAAATATTCTTTTCTAAAACGAAAAGCCCAGACCTTAGACAATTTGAATTGTGTAGCGGTCTTAAACCAAAGTTGTTCAAAATTATGAACCGACCCAGGGGTCACTCGATTTAGTAAAATAAGGAAATATTTTCTTTAAACTACTTTGGAAAAAAAACAACTAAATATCTTCTTGTCTAATACCACAAGGCCCAGACCTTAGACATTATGCAAGTAGCATCGTCTTGTGGACCTCTACCAAGATTGTTCAAATTATGACCCCGGGTCAAACTGACTCCGCCCGACGTCACCGAGTTTTACAAAGGTTTATACCAGAAAGTTAAAAAAAATCTTGTCTCTAACCACAAGATGTAGCAGGTGTCATTGCTTAACGGTCCTCTACCAATTTTTTGCTCAAATCATGACCCCGTCAAAATCGACCCCGCCTCGGAGTCATTTGATTTTACAGTCATATATATCGGAATACTTCTTGACTCACACCACAAGGCTCAGAGCTTAGATATTTGGCTTGCAGCATTGCCTAGTAGTTCTGTACCAAGATTGTTCAAATCATACCCTATGGGTCCAAGTTAGCCCCCCCCGGGGTCACTTGACCTACTGACATACTTTCTTGTTTTTTGAGCTACAGCAATTAAATTTAAACCATATGGGTAGTTTTGCATGCAGATATCGACTTTGGCCTTAGCTGACCTTGACCTTGGCCTTCAGACCTACTTTCTGTTTAAAAAGTTACAATAATGATACATTGTATTTGGACCATGTTTAAAGTTTGCATGTAGAATTCAACATTGGCTGAAGTTGACCTTAGCCACCTTTCTTATTTTTGAAGATACAGTAATGAAATTTGAACTCTTAAGTATAGTTTTGCATGCAGATTTCAACTTTGGCCTTGGATGACCGACGTTCCCCTTCAGGAACACTACAACAATCGTGTTATTAGCTCTTGAGGTATTGGCAGGCTGTTTCCGTTAATAGGTAGATTATTGTTATATACTATGAACATAATTGAAATACATCTATTAAATCTATTCAATGTTATGTGTACATTTTGTATTATTATTATTTCAAAAAAGCGACGTGCAATATGCGATAAAAGAAACTGCATAGGCTGTACTCGTATATATGGTGGCTGATTTCTGCCATTTCGTTCTGGCGTGTTGGCGCATCTGAAGGCCTTACACGCCAGAACAACAAATAAAGATCGCCAGTAGGACAAAACATATTTGCCGTATCGGTGCGTGTGTTTGTCGCTCTAGCGTGTTGGCATGTGCGCGTAGCACCAGTACGCCAGCACATCGGAACAATATATTTGAGGCGCCAACAGGCCCGTTATGGGGCGCCAGAACAACACATTTCAGTGTCGTGCTGACGTCCTGGCGCTTATGGAAATGTCGTATTGGCGGTCTTTTTTATCGTTAACACGCCAGCACATGCCAGAACGACAAATTCTTGAGTTGGCGGGTTGGCTTCCCCGACAAACATGTAATTTGTCGTATGGGCGCGCTTAATTTGTCGATCTGGCGTGTTAGCGCCCTTCAGACATATTTCAGTGTTGGCGTCCTGGTGCTATAAAAATGTCATATTGGCGCTCTTATTTTGTCGTTCTGGCGTGCTGGCCAGAACGACAAACAAGCACGCTGATACGACAAATAAGGTAATTGTCGTACTGGCGGGGGCGCCAACACGACAAGTAAGAATTTAGCGTGACGCCAGAATGATTGAGCGTATTGGAGCCCCCGCTAAAACGACAAATACGTCAAATGTCGTATTGGCGCGCTTTACTTGTCGTTCTGGCTTGTTGGCGCCCTTTAGACGCGCCAACGCGCCAGAACGAAATGGCAGAAGTCAGCCACAATACGCTTACAAAATGTAAAACTATTCAATGAACAATGGTTTTGCGACCGTGGACGATATCAGCATAGTTAACAGGGACAGGAATTTGTAGCAATGTGTTTAATTTCTTGTTCTTAAATAAAAGATCAACACGTGTATTCAAAGTGTTAGAAAATAACTGTAATTTAAAAAAAACCAAACCAAAGATTTATTGAATATTATGCATTTGTTTCTTCCATAGAATAAATAACCATGAACACAAAATCAAAATGGGCTTCTTTTATTTTTTCCGTCTGTTTCTATTTTGTGAATTAGGTCTTGTTAGTATCTGCCAGCGGCCTGGTAATATACCATTTCTATGAAGATCCAAAAGTTCTGGATTGGCCAAAACATGCTTATTGTTTCCACCGGATGTTGCACTTTTCTGGCCTCCATGCGCGCTTATCACATTTCCTGTTTGTGTCTGAATGGACTGCGGAATTGAAACCTGGTTTACATTTTTGGCAATAATTGGGGAGTCTGCTCGTACTCTTGGTGGAATAATAAGTACTGTAGCTTTTCTTGGTGGGTCTTTTTCTGGTTTCTTTTTCTGAGATGAAGCTGCAACGGTAGACGTCTGCGAAACAACCGGCAGTTTGTGCAACATAATCGGATGCTTTCTATTTTTTTCGGCATCTTCGAGAAGTTTCAGAGCTGAAATTCAAAACATATTATTTGAGCAATCAAACATAAATAAATTGTTTTATTGTACATTTTATGTCTGCGAAAATGTTTGAGATTTGACAAGTTATCTTTAAACAAGAGATCACACTGTATCGGCAAAACGCAACGGCTCCAATTTAACGATGCTGCTCCAACTATCGTAACGACAAGGCTCCAACTAAACATGGCCGATTTCATAAACAAAACACACATGAGTATAACAGATTCGTGTATTTTTTATAGTTATTCGCAAATTCTGATGAAATAAATACTCTTACGGAATGCCAACACCTGTCCTGCATGACCGTAGCTTGTTGGCTTTTTCAGACATCCGTGCGTGTGAAAGTAATGCAAGTTGAATGCTGAGGATTCAACGGTATATATACAGTGCGAAAACAGACCAAAACACATGGATTTTGCACAAAATTAGCGAAGTTAAGGTGTTTAGGATAAAACAAATGCACTGGTATGTTACTTTTGGTCAAATCTCGTAAGATTATACTCATAGTTTACCGATATGGTATTTCTATTGGCAAAACTCTACCTTTTCAACATTACAACGATTCAGACTCCCAATTCGTTTTTCACCATCCATTTTTATAGACATTTTAGAACAATTGCAATTATTAAACAGTTCCGATTCGTTTTTTTCAATGTGTTTTCTCGCCATTGACAAAATAAAAGCAGAAATTGATATATAACGACTGTAAACGGAAAATAAAAGAATCTGAGAGGGCGTCTAGCGATTTTGTCTTATAGTAGCTAGTAGTAAACCGAAAATCATGGACTATAACTGTACTGTACTGACAACTTTTCTTTATATATTATCAATTGTTAGAAGTTAAAAAAAGGAAAGTGAACGATGATGATGATGGAAAATCCCGACAAAGTGCATTAAACATTGGCGCTAGTTCAGAAATCGGTGTTTTATTTAGCTCGATTGTGAAGAAAGCTTGTAGCTTATCGAGTCACTCTCGAGTCCGCTTCCTGGAAAAAAATAATACTGGTGTCATATGAGGAAGTACAGTCGTGACCCCAGTGGGGCTCGAATCCGCAACCTCCGATGAGCGGCCGACACCTTAACGTCTACACCACCGCTTTCTATAATTTATGTTTGTGTAAGGATATATTCTAGAAATAATGTCTGCGCTTTACCTCTAAAATCTCTTGTTGGAAATTCATCAAAACTGGCAGAAATCTTGGGTATTTATGTTTACTTTATGCATACTGGAATGTAGGGTAAGTAGCTCAAAGTCAAGGCCACATGTATTTGTATAACCTCCAAAGCCCAATGTTAAGGTCACTGTAGCTGGGTAATATATCACGCGGTTTAGAACCTCGTTACCGCCAAAATGTCTTGTATATCTTGTATTTCAAATATAGAGTGTGAAATCGATACCAAAAACTGTTCCTGTTTATTTTAGGTTTAAAGCTCACCTTTAAGTTGTTCAATTAAATTTCGAAATCCGTGGGAAATAGCATCAGGAAGCATGACACATCATTTAAACGACGTCATTTATTTTCATACGGCAGAAAAAGTGTCAAGCGCTATATCAGCCGACAATCGATAAGTATTGGGGATTAGAAGTTAACGGAAACAAGTACGGTTCGGTAGTATCCGTAAATAACGGACAGGGTCATAAATCATTGATAATCGATTGTATCTAAATATTGAACTTGACGTGTTACTTTTGTGCGTAAAGGGGAAAATCTTCTGCTTAAATTAGAAGATAAAGAACATTCAACATTATCATTCACATTAAAGACAATTGAACAGGAATGTGGGGTATTCACCACATGGGTCCAGTCAGCCATGCGAATTCACAGCGAATTCACAGTAGATGTCAATTAACATGACTGGTCACTGGTAGACTAGCTTCTGTTTATCATATTCAGCTACTGTATAACTTCCTTACATTATGTACAGATAATGTAGGAAAGGGATGTTAGTTATACATAAATTTTAAGACTTTCATAAGATGTTATTAATATATTTTATCAGTTATCTTTTAGGTACGTAATTCCCAGTCAAATTAGATTATAAAAAATCAACACTTAGTTATTATATCAAAATTATTTTCTTATATGACAGAAACATGAACTATTTTTTTTTTACTTTTAGATTACTGAAAAATAACTGTGATTTCAAAGTTAGATTGAGTAATGTTTTAAATACTCAATCAATTACTCTTACAACAAACCAATTATCACTAAGATTAGATGTTTTAGCTTATTTTACAGTTAGAAGAAGTGTTCAGTTGCACTTACAATTTACAAAGAAATAAATAGAAGGATTCTTTATACATCAAAAATGCATTCAGGCCACACCACAGGAAGGTGCTTAATTACTTGAGCATATTAAATTTCTCAGTATAACTTTAAAATCACAGTTTACTGCATTTATCTAAAATATTTTTCATATCCTGCAATATAAGTAAAATGTCATTACTATATAAAACAGTTATATAAACAACAGGAAATAAGTTATAAATCAATTATCTGTACAAATCAGTAAAATTTATGGTTCTACTATTGTACTACATATCAAGTCTACTGACATGCTGCTGGACCTAATCAGAGAGGATTAAAACTGATAAGGGGCAATAAAACGATTAAGATATTTGACCACCTGCGGTTTGGGGGGGTCACTTATGAAGGACATTTTAATTGTCTTTAATCGCAATTAATAAAAGTAATAGTAATAATAATATTAATAATAATAATAGAAATAATGATGATGAAAATAATAATAATAATGATTTAACTAGAGAGCACTTCTTCATTACAGTTACATGTTCAGTCATTAATGAATCTAATGTAAAATAACGGATGTTGAAAATAAAATTCATTGGAAGTAATTGTTGACAAAAGTCACAGATTAATCCAAAAGCTACAACATTCGTGAATTTTGACATGATAATGGGAATGAATCTAGTGTGCACTTGATTTTTCTTTTTCGGCTGATCCCTTTACACGTTCGTAATGTTTGCTCGTGAGAATTGTTGAAAGTTGTAGACCTGCATTTTAAAGTACAGACGCACACGGCAAATATGTTGCAAAAGCATAGTGTGCTTTTTAAACGTAAATAGGCGTGCGCGTTAAATAGTACGTCGACTTTTTATTTCCTAATTAGTTATTCCTGATCTGATAAAAACTGACATTTGAATTTTGTAGGCTTTTTTAAGTTGAGAAATAGCATCGTTTCCTTTTCAGAATATCAATAGATTTTACATCTCTAAACGCTTGATGTTGAATGTCGTCAAAAGAATGTGGTTTTTCAGTTTCAAACCATATGGTCAATGTGCATTTTTCCTTCAAAATTACTGCTGGATTGTACCACTGTCCACATTGCTTGAATTTATAATTAACATTTTTGAAGAAATAAGGATTTAATGCGGAAAAAATCTGTTCCATTTCTGCAGTAGAATAATAACTGTTAAATTTTACAGATGGTGTCATTTAAGATCAAACCTTGCGTGTTTTTTCTTCTCTTTTGGGTTAATGTAATAATAAGTTTATATCTTCGGGGTGAAATAAAAGACAGAAGATTCGAGGGATAAGACAACCTGCTTTTATCTGTTTATTTTGAATCTGGAAGAAATTCTATGTTGACACCTATAAAATGACACTAATTTCAGCGGAGCGAATGCTTGCCTTTCACTCGAGCAGGAACCGTCTATTATAGAGTATTCCTGACTCGAGACAAAGAAAAATGTGAAACAAAAAAGAAATATCCCGTGCAAGTGCTTCGAAATAAAAATGCATGCATAGTGAATCTTTTATGTGTTTCAAATTAACATCAAAAACTAAATAATATTATTGATAATTATACTGAAAATTTCATGGATCTTCACTCTAAAGATGTTATCATGTATATCCGGTTTCAATGAAAGGTTTTGCCTTTTTATGAACAAAAAGCTGAAGATTCTAACCCAGTTTGTATTTTAATGTAAAACAAAACCCAATATACAACGTTATAAAGATCATAATAAATGTTACGTGATGTCCGGCCATAAAACTTATCGATGGCCTGAAGCAGTTAGATCAATCATTCGGAAGTGTTCGGCCAGCATTACGGAAGCAACCGAGCTCCGATCGTAAAAAAAAGATGGCATAAACCCGTGAGATTTTTCGGTAAGAGATTCTTTTATAACTGCAATTATTCTAAAACGTCTTTGAAAATTGTTGGTGAAAAACGAATTGGAACTGTTTCGTTGTATCCTAAATTGGAGTCTGAATCGTTGTAGTGCTCAAAATGTAGGTTTTTGCCTGTAGACATACCAGATCGGTAAACTACGAGTATAATCTTACGAGATTTGACCAAAAGTTACATGCAAGTGTATTTGTTTTATCCTAAACACCTTAACTTCGCTAATTTTGTGCAAAACCCATGTTTTGGTCTGTTTTCGCATTGTATTATATTATATTGTTATAAAAACAAGAATAGTTAAGATGGAATGTAGGACATTATCCCCTAGGACAATATCCCCTTGGCTCTTTTTTTGCTTAGGAGGACAATATCCCCTTGATGGTTTTGCAAAGGGAGGACATTAGCCCCTTGCTAAATTTGAGAAGGAGGACATTATCCCCTTTTCC
>JAFMSR010001348.1:0-29692 GCA_022818135.1 Saxidomus purpurata | reverse complement strand
CTACAGACTTATCGTTCTTGCGTACTCTTCAGCGTTAAAAAGCACAAACGGTTATCGATCGGCGATTGAGGGGCAGTTTCGGCCTGATAACGGATGCGTATTATAGTTTTAATGTATCATGAATTAATAATCCTTTGATTAGCGTGTATTTTGCTAACTTATTAACTTATTTCTACTATAAATTATATTCTTACTTAAATAAGTATATTTTTGTAACTTTAATTGTAGAAAATGATGTATTTATACCGTGATATGGAGAAAAGAAAAGAATCGCCGGCGAAGGCTTCATTTACAATTTCATGAATCTACATAAGTGAATACAGAAATTAATAAAACTGTACCTTCAGCATTTCAATAAAATATCAGTAATATATTTCTTAATAAGTTAAGTAAATTCGTACTTGTAAATAGAATTAAAAACTAAAGCAAAGAAGTACGTGGTCTGTGTGTTTTCTTTCTTCCAACAGAAACACTCCTAAAGCGGATACAGTGTATTAACCATTAATTTATACGGTTAACTGTAAATTACTTTAAATTACTTTATTATCTAAACAAAAGAATAAAAAAAGTTATGAAGTAAATTTCAATAAAACGTTTTGAAAAATGTCAAAGCGAACTTAAAAACGGAAGTAGTAATGACAAGTACAGCGTGAGATTTTTTCCCGTAACTCGTCAACTTCTACGGGCATGGACCTTTACTAACTTACTACAATCACATCAATCTTGACTTTAACATAATCTACGAACGATTATTTAACGATGTCAGCAACATATTCTAAAGAAAGCAAATTAATATAAATAGTTAGAAAAACGGACCCGTGTACATAGCTCCGCAATCAGTTTGAAAACAGATGATGAAAAAACGGGTGAAAAAAGCTTTAATAACAAAAATTGGAAAGTGTTTCCATACTACTGAAAGAGGTAAATGAAAAGCGAGAAAATGCTTTAAAACTTCTACAACTTGCAGTATATAAAAGGGTGTACGGGCACTTTTATTCATTTATTCTTCTTCTTTTCCGGGTAAAAGTATAATATTATATTAATCATTAAGAATATCAATTCAAAACGCTGCTGTTGCTTACAATGATTTCTTTTTAAGAAACACGAAAATAATTCTCATAGCTTTAAAACTGTTGTCATGGTACCAAATAATGGTATTCATATAAAGATACAAAAAAAGTCTCCCAGTCAAAATAAGAAAAGTAATATTTGGAAAGTTATTATTTCGTATTGGTAGCAGGAAAAGTTTGGTGTATTGGATTAACAGCTATAATTTCCTCTACCCTTTGTACACACACCTATTTCAGCTGGATATTTACTTGAAAAAAATATGCATAATTCCACTTTAATCATATATAACTTCAATGCAAGTTTGGTCAAAATCAAATAATAAAATGTGATCTCTGTCATGTTCACAATGCTAAATCAGCAAATTTTGTCATTTTAGTTGCCATAACTCCAGGACAAATGGTGCTATATAGCTCGTTTTCGCAAGTTTTCATAATGAAATAATAAATATGGTCTTTTTTGTGTTCCAAGACTAAAATAAGCAAATTTTGCCATTTCAGCTATAACTCCGAGACACATGTCGCGATATGACTGGTTTGAGAGGAAGTGAGAGCCTGTATAATTTTGATAAAAATCGAATAGTAAATGTAGTCTCCATTGTGTTGACAAGGATAAATCAGCACTTTTTTTGCCAATTCAGGGGCCATAACCCCAAGTCAAATGGTGCAATACGGTTGTTTTTGAAGGGAACCGAGATCTTATAGATATATAAGTTGTGTACAAGTTCAGTCAAAATAAACAAAAAATGTGGTCTCTATCGCGTTCTCAAGGCTAAAATCAGTAATTATTGTCATCTCAGGGGCCACAATTCCAAGATGAATAAGGTGATATGGCTGGTATCATGGATATATATATAAGTTCTGTGCAAGTTTGGTTAAAATCAAAAAATAATGTTGTCTCTATCGTATTCACAAGAACAATGTGGACGGACGGAAGGTCGGGGGACGGACGACGTACAAAGGGTGATCACAATAGCTTACTTTGTCACTTCGTATAAGTGAGCTAAAACATGTTACAAATGTGATTCAGATGTAAAAATGCACTTTTTTTGTTCATTTTACCGATTGAAAATGAGCTGTGACAAATTTGATCAGATGTCACATCAAAAATCGGCATCGATCACATTCGTCTCAAAAATTGTTACATATGAGCTTGATTTCTGTTACATATGCGATCTCATTTGTAACACCTGTTACAAATGCGATCTGTTACGAATGTGGTCCTACATGACTCTATCAAAAGTCAATTATTGTATGATAATTAAAATACCTGTTGAAGATCTAATAAAGTTTTAACATGTTGCAATGCACACTCTCCTTTCTACATGATATTCCGAGGTAAATGTTAATTTTAAGGAAAATCTGAAATTTTGACATAAGATGCTACAGGAATATGTCTCCAGCTGGTGGTGTAAAACGGTTTTGCATTCATCACAAACAAGCATGCTTGACAAAATTGGTAATGATCGCAATTTATACCGACGGATTTCAAGTGGTAAATAAGCGTCGGAGTATGCAACTGTTACAACAGCTTTTTATTTATAAGTACGTAGCAGAGTGACATTGTGCAGGCAATATACTCTACAGACGTGAAATGATGAGAGTCTAGAAAGGTCAACCTAAAGTAATGATACCTAGCGGATATGGCGTTGTCGTTATGTGCGGTCATATAAAATCTTCTTCTCAATAGATTGATTGACGTTGGTTTTGTAATGAAACTGGCATACACTTTTCGAGCAGCTCAACAATCAATAGGCTTCTTTAACGGCAAGCAGGCCTGTATGTTATGTGTCCAGCATTAAGGCCTGTCCTTTTTTTAAGTCATGAGAATAGTTAGCAGTGGTTGGTATCGATAAGCAGAACAGGGATGCATAATAAAGTAGGAGAATTCTTTAGACCTACGAGAGTTTCTCTCTATTTCATAATGATACGTCGTCTGATAGAAAAACATAACAATATTGAATGTGTCTAGAAGATCGCCATTATAGGATGTAGCAGTTTGATGGCTTTAGATGCGTTCAACTGTTTTCCCTGCATACACTACAAGGGACAAAGCGGTGAAGTACCATGGTGTCATTCTTGTGCCCACTGTAATACTATTTCTGCATGACTTAAAGCGTTACAATCATTTGAGATTTACAATTTCTATACATAAACTTTTTAAACTTTACCCTTTTTTTTTTTTTTTTTTTCCGTGGGTAGCGTCAATAAATATTCAATTTCTACTATATTGTCTATCAAAATCAAATAACGATTTTACGTAAAGATATTTTGCCTTTTTTTGGTTTTTTTTTTCTTTTCTTTCTTTCTGAACTGTTTCTTTTTTCCCGTGATTAACTAACAAAAGGAGTTTTCTGTGTTCATTCTAATTTTTGATAAATACTGTACACCTTTTACTGCTTAACAAAGGTAAGGGCATTTTGTACCAATAGTCATTGCAAACACAAAGTTGGTTACAAGGGCCCACATGCCGCATGTGTGAAAGGTGAAAAGCTTCATTCTTAAAATGTCTCGGTTTGAGTCCAATCTATATCCATTTCTTTACTCCATCAAAGGAAGCATATGAATATTATTTGAATTCAAATGTTATATACAAAGTTAACTTCGCAGTGCAAGACTTTTTCAGAGGTGTTTGAAAAATGTTGTATGACATATACAATTATTGGTCCAATATAATATCGGTGCATGGTGTACTTTCTTTGTTCCATGCAATCTAGTTTGAATCTACATAGGTAGTTTTGCTCAATTTTTAAATAAATTTGGATAAATCAACGCAGTATTTGAGAATAAATTCGATAATAGGATTTATAAGCTGAATTGTTTAAATGATTTTCGCAATTAGATAATAAATAGTTAATTAGATAGACATCAACAGTCTCTTAAGTTATGCAAATCAGCTATATACATTTCAGTTCGATATTCAATTCAAGTCTCAAAGTGACAAGACTTGGCGAGAGACTAAGCATTTAAAACTGTCGGTCTTGTTTACAGGTCATTTGAGTGACGACATTAACGATATAAATTACGAAGAAACAAACATTTTCACCAAGTTCCCGAGTCCTCTTGAGGTTAAAAAGTCTTTACGATGCTCGCAAGAGTCTGCGATGTCTTGCGTTTGATTTTGCAAAATTTGGTCCGGCTTAGTAGAGTTAATGTGACCACGGTATAACGCATCCTATCATGCCACATGCATGGGTCACTATGTCTGTAGATGATTAATTTAGCACCCCAAATTGGAGAGACCGTGTTTACCAAACAAAATGCAGTATTACAATATTTTTATTGATAAGGTGTTACTCGGATATGCAGAAGCGATAGTCCGTTTTTACTGTTGGTGGTGTTTTTAACTTCAACATTTTTTTTAAGTTTTATAAAAGACCCCTAATTGAAAGCTGATAAAACAAGCAATGTATTCAGTACTTTAAATTTTAGTTAAAGTTCAAAATAAAAAAATCGCGAAGGCATGTTGAGGATTCTGTCTGCCAGTGTAATTAGCGCATTGTTAATTTTGAGTAATTCCCGACGAGGCGTCCATATTGAAACAGTGACGTTATGACGCTTTGCATTACGCTCTATGGGAAAAATATGAAAAATACGATTTATGACATCGACATCAAATAAAAAGAAAAAACATGTCTAGAGATATCGTTGTTCTACTTTGAAAAGTGTAAGTGCTAGCAAATATTTGTGTAAAATGGATCAGCAATCGGGTCTCAAAATTAGGTGGGACAGACTTTAATAAGCACCATACTGTAAATAATTATCGTTACTTAGAATACTGTCTAGGTTGTTCTTTCAACCTGTATACCAAAACTAATTAACATATGGAAAATCAGATGTACTAGAAAAATATCAAAGACTTATTATATCATCATTTGCATAGTTATTAGAAACATTTTCATAACCAGGTTCCATATGCATTTGGCAAATAACATCACTGAGTAGATGTACTTTATATTTATGTTTAAATGTACTAATACTTGTAGCGCTTTTAATTTTAACAGGAATATTATTCCAAACTTCCATACTAGAGTAACGTGGCCTTGACCTCAAATAGTTTTTCCTTACAATTAAAAAAAAAAATTCAAAGAAAAATGTATTTTCAGCCTCCCCTCTTTCCCCCCTTCCCTGAAAATAAACAATATTTTGTTATTGTTTAAAAAAATATACAATTTTTTTAAAAATCCAAAAAAAATCTATTTTTAAAAACAGCAACCTTGACATCCCCCATCAATTATTTTTATATTTTTTAGTAACAGCGACCTTGACCCTAGTGACCTGCAATTCACTACCAAGCTTCCTCTCCATGCAAGCTACCTACACACCAAGTTTCATTGCAATTAGTCACTCCTAGTTCAACTTATGGAGAGGAAACCATTTTTCTATTTTTAGTAACAGTGACCTTGACCCTACTGACCCAAAATGCAATCCTAAGCTTGCTCTCCATGCAAGCTACCTACACACCAAGTTATTTGCAATTGATGTTATTGAGCAAAAAACATTTCTCTATTTTTAGTAACAGTGACCTTGACCCTAGTGACCCCAAATGCAAACCCAAGCTTTGTCTCCTTGCAAACTACCTAAAAACCAAATTTAAAACAATTGGTCACTCCTAGGTAAAGTTACTGAGCAGAAACCATTCTACAATTCAAGGTCACCTTGACCTTTGACCTCTATTGATAGCAACCCTGATAAGCCTCTGCTTAATCAATATTTTATCTAGAAAAAGTCACATTTTTTCATACCAAGTGTACTGTTTTTGCCATAAAATCATTATTTGTGGTTTGATTGTTATAAGACTTGCATATTTAGAAAGGTAATAAATTTATCTAAATCACTGTGTATTTTGTTTTATATGTTGTTTCCAACGTATACCAGATGTTCCCTGTTATTTATGACTGATTGGCAGTTTTATGGCTTTGTTGATAATTCGGTAATCCACGGGTCATCGCCGTGACACCTACTTGTGTATAATATAAATGTGGGTGACTAATTCCTTATGAATATTAATGAGATTGACATAATCAAACAGAAAAATGAATGACGATCACGTGTAGGTGTGTTTCATTTGCATACGACACTCCTACACAGAGATATAGACCCCTAAAGTCAAAGCCATTTTCTCTGAAAAATAAGGAAAATATCGTTCAAAAACACATGTGTACCAATAAAGAATAGTTCAGAGTTTATTTTGATACTAATTTCATGGATCGGAGACAATTGGAAGTAACCCTCATTTTCAGTTGAAATGGCCGAATAACGAAAATTCACTGTCTGCTACAGGGGTCATGACCGCCACCATTTTGAATCCTGATGTAAACATACCGCTTTAGAAAAAATCAATCGTCAACAGCATAAATCATAACAGATTATATAAAATCTAATCGTAAAGTGATGGTAAGTTATCAAATTGTATTTCTAAACATTTTTAAATTTGTTTTGGTGGGCGAAAGTGATTTTTCGACTGAAATATTGATCGCACCCTCCTCGGACAAATTTCTCGAGAGTTCGTCCCTAAAATCGACAAAAGATGACATGGAAGTTTGCGAATTTTTTGCGATTAAAGTACTGTATAGCTGTTTTTACATTAACTGTGTCATACCCTTATAGTAACAAGTCAAGTATTAACATTTTTAAAATTGTTTTGTGTCCGATATCCCTCAGAACACTTGGAAACTCGTACCCAACTAATGAATGTATCGGCCGGCCGTTTCGTACCCGGTAGAGAATATCAAGCGAAAATAGTGTTTTGGCATTGCAAAAAGAAATTGATCGATTATTTTACATTCAGTATCATGACAATTACTGAATCACTATATGTTTATGTTTTTTTTTTCATTTTAAATTATGCAGTTACAATTTCCAAATCAGTGTTTAAGTAAAAAGCAACATTTTTTTTCTTGTGGAATAATAACTGAAATACGCATGACACAGAGATACATATATTATTTTGAAATAACTATCCCGGTAACATAAATACTTGAGGTTTAAAACAATACTTATAAAACTTCTTTATATTTACTTTACAGAGTCACATACACCATGGACACAGAATTTCCTGGACTGTTCTGTGAACTTCACGCTATTTCTGTCAGACTGCTAAGAGAAGACAAGAGGGCCAAGATGGCCCTATACCCCACCTTGGTACAAGTCCACTTGCCTGGTGGAAGATCACTAGATAATGTTATATACCAAATAAGTTTTCCTATATACGCCTTTGTAAAACAAATGATCCCCCCTCGGGCAAGGTCCATTTTGACCCCAGGGGCATAATTTGAACAAACTTTGAAGAGGTCTACTAGGCAATGCTACATGCCAAATATCTAAGCTCTAGGCCTTGTGGTTTCAGAGAAAAGATTTTTAAAGTTTTCCCTATATAAGCCTATGTAAAACTAAGTGACCCCCGGTGCGGGGTCAATTTTGACCCGGGGTCATAATTTGAACAATATTGGTAGAGGTCCACTAGCCAATGCTACATGCCAAATATCTAAGCTCTAGGCCTTGTGATTTCAAAGAAGAAGATTTTTGAAGTTTTTACTATATAAGCCTATGTAAAACTAAGTGACCCCCCGTGCCAGGGGTCAATTTTGATCCGAGGGTCATAATTTGAACAATATTGGTAGAGGTCCACTAGCCAATGCTACATGCCAAATATCTTAGCTCTAGGCCTTGTGGTTTCAGAGAAGAAGATTTTTAAAGTTTTTCTTATATATTCCTATGCAAAACTAAGTGACCCCCGGTGCGGGGTCAATTTTGACCCGGGGGTCATAATTTGAACAATCTTGGTAGAGGTCCACTAGACAATGCTACATGCCAAATATCTTAGCTCTAGGCCTTGTGATTTCAAAGAAGAAGATTTTTGAAGTTTTTACTATATAAGCCTATGTAAAACTAAGTGACCACCCCCGCGGGGTCAATTTTGACCCAGGGGTCATAATTTTGAACAATCTTGGTAGAGGTCCACTAGACAATGCTACATGCCAAATATCTAAGCTCTAGGCTTTATGGTTTCAGAGAAGAAGATTTTTAAAGATTTCCTGTATAAAGCCTATGCAAAACAAAGTGACCACCCGCACTGGGTCAATTTTGACCGGGGGCCATAATTTGAACAATCTTGTTAGAGGTCCACTAGACAATGCTACATGCCAAATATCTAAGCTCTAGGCCTTGTGGTTTCAGAGAAGAAGATTTTTAAAGTTTTTCCTATTTGTTGCCATAGCAACCAGAGTTCTGCATGGAATGGAATTCTTTGAACACTTTTGGTAGAGCTTCATGCAAGGAGCATTCCTGCATAGTTTTATCAACATTGGCCTAGTGGTTTCAGAGGAGATGTCATTTGAATCAAAATGTTGACGGACTGACGTACGACGGACAATCATCAATTAGAAAAGCTGACCCTGGCATAGCCAGGTGAGCTAATTAGTGGACTGGTTGGGCGCGATGCTCTTCTTGTATTCAAATTCTGGAGCAAGAAGGAAACACTGGCAGAAAGAGCTGTTAGGACAACATCCGATGTGTTTGGCCCGTCTGGTGACCACCATGGATTGCGAGATAACTGGGATGCTCATTGTGCTGCAAATGGAGTGAAGCAGGTCATTGGAAATTACAAAGACAACATATTCAACGGCATATTTGAAACTGCAACTCAAGTCTTTCTCCACAAAACAGACTTCATCAAGATTCTGGAAAGTACAGAAACCCCCAACCTGAAGCTACAAGCTGTTAAGTCTGATCTTAGCTCAGATGTTGTGTGTGCACTTCTCCAGTGTTATGGACTGTTTTATGTGAAAGTGATTGGTCCATATTGGAACCTGATGACGTCTGGAAAGGTCAGCTATCTTCAGTTGTCCCCACATATCAACGAACTGAAGTTATTCCTAGAAAACTGTGTCGATAATTCAGCTCTTAATCTAAATAAAGAGATACACTGGTCATCCATAGACCCATTAGAAATCAGAACAGTTCCACATCACCAGCGGTACAAAGAGGTGTTGTTCACAATGCAGGAAGAGACAAGAGATTTGTTAATGAAAATAGTTGTGGTAATTGCTAGTGCCATGATACGCATAATCAAAAAGCAGCTTGTTGACTTTCTTGATGGTGGAACATACTATGGGGAACAGGAAGAAAAGGAACATGAGCGAACAAAATTCACAATGGTCACCAACTTGGGTTGTGAGCACCATTTTGGTGATCTGGACAGCAGTCAGCGTCGCCGTCCAAGTGCAACCATGCACCATCATTCAAGTGTGCAACTTCTAAAACGAAATAGGAAAAAGATGTTCGACTGGCTAGGTGATATGACTGAAGACGATCGATCAGATTTGTTACAAACCGCAAGGAAAGGGGGATGTGAATTGCGAAAATCGCACACTGAAAGTGAGAAAAGTGTTTTGAAAGATATTCATAATGAAATGGTCCATGTTAACTCAAAACAAAAGAAACGAAAGGGACAAGCTCTAGAGAAGAAAAAAAGCAAGCGCAGAAATGTGAAAGAAAATGATGACACTGAGCTTGATGATATTCCAATGTTAAATTTCAACCAAAACAAATATGTGACCATTGCGTACCAAGATGGCTGGTACCCTGGGATAGTTGAGGCAATTAAAGACACTGAAACAGCCATTGTGAAATTCATGATATCCTGTAGGAAGCCAGGCTATTTCCAGTGGCCTGGTCGGGAAGATAAGCAAACTGTATGCAATAGGTTCCTCTTGCATAGAAATTTGATGCCAGACTGCATAAACTCTGGAAGACAGTGGTTTATTAAAGAATTTGACCAAATACAGCAGAAGTTTGAAGAGTTTAAATGTGTGTACTTTTAAATAATGTGTTTCAGTCAGGGTCATATCATTTACCTGTTGCTTTGTGAAAAAAAGAAACAGCAACTGAAAATGTGACTGAGAACATGGAATTTTGTTTTAATGATTTTTATTCAAGTGAATTTATTGAAGTAACAAAGCATTAAATGTAATTTTATAATCTATGTGTTTGTGTAGAACTGTGATTTTATGAGAAGGGTCTTTTTATTTTTATAATATTTACAAGACAGATGAATTAATTTGATGTTGAATGATTTAATTGTTGCAAACTATACATAAATGTTATTGTTCGACGAAAAAAATTAAAACAAGAGGGCCAAGATGGCCCTATATTGCTCACCTTGGTACAAGTCTACTTGCCTGGTGGAAGATCATTAGATAATGTTATATACCAACAAGAGCACCGCAAAGCGCAGCAATATACGCCCGAAGTGTGTATCAGAGAATGGGAGCAAAATTTAGGCTGTTGAAGCCCAACGGACAGGAACAAGAATAAAAAATTGAAGTTATATAAAAAAATCTCTAAGTCCCCAACCAGAAAATCCTAACCTGGTACAAAAATGTCAAAAAACACCAAAAAATTGGAGGTACCATTCATGTTGTACCACAGAAAAGTGGTCTCGGTTTTCCGTACTGCCAATAATAAAAAAGTTACAAAATATGCTATTGATAGTAACATAAAAGGAAGTAATTCAATAAAAAAATTAAGCAAACAAAATAGAATCTCCCAAATAAAAACAAGAGCACTGTAATCAAGAGCAAATGCAGAGCAATATCCACACAGTTACAGAGTTACAGAGCGGAAGGGAAACAAAATCATATGACCTTTGACCCCTAAGTATGACCTTGACCTTGAATCCAGCCATCCGGAACATTGCTTCTGCACGTCGTCTCAGTCTGGTAAACATTTGTGTCAGGTTTCTTCGAAATCCTTCAAGGGTTCAAGAGTTACAGAGCGGAAGGGAAACAAAATCATATGACCTTTGACCCCTAAGTATGACCTTGACCTTGAATCCAGCCATCTGGAACATTGCTTCTGCACGTCGTCTCAGTCTGGTTAACATTTGTGTCAGGTTTCTTGAAATCCTTCAAGGGGGTTCAAGAGTTACAGAGCGGAAGGGAAACAAAATCATATGACCTTTGACCACTAAGTATGACCTTGACCTTGAATCCTGCCATCCGGAACATTGCTTCTGCACGTCGTCTCAGTCTGGTTAACATTTGTGTCAGGTTTCTTGAAATCCTTCAAGGGGGTTCAAGAGTTACAGAGCGAAAAGGGAAACAAAATCATATGACCTTTGACCCCTAAGTATGACCTTGACCTTGAATCCAGCTATCGGGAACATTGCTTCTGCACGTCGTCTCAGTCTGGTTAACATTTGTGTCAGGTTTCTTCGAAATCCTTCAAGGGGTTCAATAGTTACAGAGCGGAAGGGAAACAAAATCATATGACCTTTGACCGCTAAGTATGACCTTGACCTTGAATCCAGCCATCGGGAACATTGCTTCTGCACGTCGTCTCAGTCTGGTTAACATTTGTGTCGGGTTTCTTGGAAATCCTTCAAGGGGTTCAAGAGTTACAGAGCGGAAGGGAAACAAAATCATATGACCTTTGACCGCTAAGTATGACCTTGACCTTGAATCCAGCCATCCGGAACATTGCTTCTGCACGTCTTCTCAGTCTGGTTAACATTTGTGTTAGGTTTCTTCGCAATCCTTTAAGGGGTTCACAAGTTACAGAGCGGAAGGGAAATTGCTAACGGACAGACGGACGGACGTACTTACGAGACGACCTTTGTGAGGTTATCCCTTTGATCTTTCTTTGATCTTTTTTAACCCCACAAGACCATTTTGTAACCCCACAAGACCAATTTTAACCTCACAATGACGGAATGAACTGAAGCAAACCCCAGAACGCTAAGCTGCACACAAACCCCTAACCTCGTAACGGCTCCTGGATATGTACGGATGGACGGACAGACGGACACCGAGGCGATAACATAATACGTCACTTCGGGCGTATAAAAAGGTTTTCCTATATACGCCTTTGTAAACAAGTGACCGCCCACCCAGCCGGGCAAGGTCAATTTTCACTCCAGGGGCATAATTTGAACAAACTTTGAAGAGGTCTACTAGGCAATGCTACATGCCAAATATCTAAGCTCTAGGCCTTGTGGTTTCAGAGAAAAAGATTTTTAAAATTTTTCCTATATAAGCCTATGTTTAACTAAGTGACCCCCGGTGCGGGGTCAATTTTGACCCTGGAGTAATAATTTGAACAATCTTGGTAGAGGTCCACTAGCCAATGCTACATGCCAAATATCTAAGCTCTAGGCCTTGTGGTTTCAGAGAAGAAGATTTTTTTAAAGTTTTTCCTATATATGCCTATGCAAAACTAAGTGACCACCCGTGCGGGGTCAATTTTAATCCCGGGGTCATAATTTGAACAATCTTAGTAGAGGTCCACTAGCCAATGCTACATGCTAAATATCTAAGCTCCAGGCCTTGTGGTTTCAGAGAAGAAGATTTTTAAAGTTTTTCCTATATAAGCCTATGCAAAACTAAGTGACAACCCCCGTGGGGTCAATTTTGACCCGGGGTCATAATTTGAACAATCTTGGTAGAGGTCCACTAGCCAATGCTACATGCCATATATCTAAGCTCTAGGCCTTGTGGTTTCAGAGAAGAAGATTTTTTAAAGTTTCTCCTATATATGCCTATGCAAAACTAAGTGACCCCCTGTGTGCGATCAATTTTGATCCGGGGTCATAATTTGAACAATCTTGGTAGAGGTCCACTAGCCAATGCTACATGCTAAATATCTAAGCTCTAGGCCTTGTGGTTTCAGAGAAGAAGATTTTTAAAGTTTTTCCTGTATAAGCCTATGCAAAACTAAGTGACCACCCCCACTGGGTCAATTTTGACCCAGGGGTCATAATTTGAACAATCTTGGTAGAGGTCCACTAGACAATGCTACATGCTAAATATCTTAGCTCTAGGCCTTGTGGTTTCAGAGAAGAAGATTTTTAAAGTTTTTCCTATATATTCCTATGCAAAAACTAAGGGCCCACCCATGAGGTCAATTTGACCCGGGGTCATAATTTGAACAATCTTGGTAGAGGTCCACTAGACAATGTTACATGCCAAATATCTAAGCTCTAGGCCTTGTGGTTTCAGAGGAGAAGATTTTTTAAAGTTTTTCCTATTTGTTGCCATAGCAACCAGAGTTCTGCATGGAATGGAATTCTTTGAACAATTTAGGTAGAGCTTCATGCAAGGAACATTCCTGCATAGTTTTACCAACATTGGCCTAGAGATTTCAGAGGAGATGTCATTTGAATCAAAATGTTGACGGACAACGGACGACGGACAATAATCGATCAGAAAAGCTCACCTGGCGTAGCCAGGTGAGCTAAAATAAATTGTGGAAATGTTTTTTTGTCATATTGTGTAAAACTCCTTTATTCTACAACAAATCTGATGGCAGAAATCAATTCTGCAGGAAAATACCACTAGGGCAAAAAGTTTGGTTAAAATATCTCAATTAGAACTGAAACTACAGAAGAATATATTATTGCTTTAATTTTTCGGTTCTGCGACCGCAACCTTTTCTGTATTGTTTTTATATAGAGAAAATTTCACGAAAAAGCTGTCATTTTTCAACTTTCAAATTTGAATAACTTTAGTTCTAATAAAGATATTTGAAAAATCTAAATTGTTCTGAAAAGGTCTTTACAAGGCATTTCATTTGCAATCAATTGCATATCAATATGTTAACTTTCAAAAATTAGTCTGGGTTGCTACTATTGACCGCAAAATAAATAGGGCTCATCTGCTGGTCATGACCAACATCCACATCAAGTTTCAAGATGCTAGGCCAACAGTTCTCAAGTTATCATCTGGAAACAGTTTACTCTTCCGGGTCACTGTGACATTGACCTTTGACATACTTACCTCAAAAACAATAGGTTCTCTGCTGGTCATAACCAACCTCCACATCAAGTTTCAAGATCCTAAGCTGAAGTGTTCTTCAGTTATCATCCGGAAACCAATTGGTAATCGGACAGACCGACCAACATCTGCAAAACCAATATACCCCTTTTTTTGAAGGGGGCATAAAAATCGGACTAGCTAAAAATGACAAAGTCCAAAAATACTAAAATATTCCCCCTTCCCCTCAAACCCATTTGACATGTTGAAGTACATCATTATCCATTCATTGTTTGCTTGACCTAGATTTTATCAAGGCAATTATACTGACCAAGTTTCATGAAGATCCAATGAAAAATGCAACCTCTATCGCATACACAAGGTTAAGTGTGGACAGAGGACAGACAGACGACAGACATTAGGTCACAATATCTCAGGTGAGCTAAAAACAACCTTATTCAAATTTCTGATACAAGCACCTACAAGGAAACTGCTCCTTATGATTATATTCAAGAGATCAGTATTGCGCTGAAAATTATTATATAACTGGACAAGTCATTGATGGATTAAAACTAATCAGCATAAAAAAGTAGATATAATTAAAACGAAATCCAATGATAAATGAATTTATATTATGTGACAGCAATTATAATTCATGTCACAATGTGTTCCGTGTCACTTTTACCATGAGTGCTCTTACTTATTCGCAGAGAAATTAATCAAGGAAACTACATGTATACCTTAATCCAAGCAACCATACAAGCCGGTATGCCAGAGATACTGGGCGAGTCCCTCTGGTTCTCAGATAGTCTACTTCCGTCAAAGCTACAACCCTCTAGCTGTAGACCACCAATCTTTACATTGAACTTGGCCCCCTGCAGGGATCCTTTCCAGCTACAGCAGAACTTCAAACTGTCCATTGAACAGCCCAGCTCCCTGGAATAGTCATGCATACAGGAGTTGTCTAAGAATTTATATATCTATACTTAGAACTACAGGTTTGTTAATCATTTTATCAACCTATCATTACTAGCGAATATACAAGAACATTGAGAATATTGAAGAGAAAGCTGCCTCCTTGTATATCAAAGATTTTACTATCTCAGAGCAATACTGTTTTTAAAGGAACTGGAAATGTAATTACAGTATATCTTTTTCCCAATTCATATTAAACAAAACTACATTCAGAACCTTTTCCACTATTGTTAAAGACAAGTCAGGACAATGATTCTGAGAGAATATTACCTAGCAGTCTGTTGTCTTAAAGCATTGAGGAATGTATCTGGCCTGAACAGTTCAGACAGATCCAGCGTATCACGCAGCAGGGAACCATTTGTTGCCTTATCCACCCAGGTATTTACAGCTACAGCACGAGAAACCAGGCCACGTAGATACTGCACTGGGTCCTCTGGTCCATCCCACTTGGCTTGCCAGCTTAGGGGAGTCTGTAAGAGATTGCATGTCATACAGTAAAAGAACATTAACAACCAAAACACATGAAAAGGGTCCAACTGTCTATAACTCAAAGCCTGATCATATTACAAAGTGCTGTTCAAACAGCTAAAACCACTGTATGTCTACAATAACTAGGTGTGCATCATTATGGAAGTAGTTTGCACCACAAACCTTGTAACAGGTAAAATGAGTGAAAAATTGAAACATACCTCTTGATTCAAGAGAGCAGCAGCAAGATCCTGTACGTCCTTACTGAGGAGCTGGGTTCCTCGTATAACCTTGCTGAGTGATGCAAGAGACTGATGAACGTTCTGTACTAGTTTTATAGCATTGTAACGTTCCAGCTGGATAAACGAGACTATAGGAGACTCACTGCCAGACTTCTCAACAGGGGGCGCCACCTTTGTCTGAATAAGGTTGATACCCTGAAAAAAGTGAAATACATGCCTGTAAATAAATCATGCTTTTTGTTGTAACTATTGGGTCTTGAAAGTTTTTACAGTTCAGATACCGAAATGCTTTTACAGTATCTATGATAAATGTTAATCTCTAGGCAATTAAATACATTATCTGCTTTTGGACAGATACAGTACTTTCCATCATGAATAGAAACAAGAGGGCCAAGATGGCCCTATATCGCTCACCTTGGTACAAGTCCACTTGCCTGGTGGAAGATCACTAGATAATGTTATATACCAAATAAGTTTTCCTATATACGCCTTTGTAAAACAAATGATCCCCCCCGGAAGGTCAATTTTGACCCTAGGGGCATAATTTGAACAAACTTTAAAAGAGGTCTACTAGGCAATGCTACATGCCAAATATCTAAGCTCTAGGCCTTGTGGTTTCAGAGAAGAAGATTTTTAAAGTTTTTACTATATATTCCTATGCAAAACTAAGTGACCCCCGGTGCGGGGTCAATTTTGATCCGGGGCTCATAATTTGAACAATATTGGTAGAGGTCCACTAGCCAATGCTACATGCCAAATATCTAAGCTCTAGGCCTTGTGGTTTCAGAGAAAAAGATTTTAAAAGTTTTTACTATATAAGCCTATGTAAAACTAAGTGACCCCCAGGTGGGGGTTCAATTTTGATCCGGGGCTCATAATTTGAACAATCTTGGTAGAGGTCCACTAGCCAATGCTACATGCCAAATATCTAAGCTCTAGGCCTTGTGGTTTCAGAGAAGAAGAGTTTTTAAGTTTTTCCTATATATTCCTATGCAAAACTAAGTGACCCCGGAGGGGGGGTCAATTTTGACCCGGGCTCATAATTTGAACAATATTGGTAGAGGTCCACTAGCCAATGCTACATGCCAAATATCTAAGTTCTAGGCCTTGTGGTTTCAGAGAAGAAGGTTTTTTAAGTTTTTCCTATATATTCCTATGCAAAACTAAGTGACCCCCGTGTGGGGTCAATTTTGACCCGGGGTCATAATTTGAACAATCTTGGTAGAGGTCTACTAGACAATGCTACATGCCAAATATCTTAGCTCTAGGCCTTGTGGTTTCAGAGAAGAAGATTTTTAAAGTTTTCCCTATATATTCCTATGCAAAAACTAAGGGCCCACCCGCCAGGGGTCAATTTTGACCCGGGGTCATAATTTGAACAATCTTGGTAGAGGTCCACTAGACAATGCTACATGCCAAATATCTAAGCTCTAGGCCTTGTGGTTTCAGAGAAGAAGATTTTTAAAGTTTTTCCTATTTGTTGCCATAGCAACCAGAGTTCTGCATGGAATGGAATTCTTTGAACAATTTTGGTAGAGCTTCATGCAAGGAACATTCCTGCATAGTTTTATCAACATTGGCCTAGAGGTTTCAGAGGAGATGTCATTTGAATCAAAATGTTGACGGACGACGGACGGACGACGGACAATCATCGATCAGAAAAGCTCACCCTGGCATAGCCAGGTGAGCTAAAAAGGATAAAAGATGGTTTTAACATTGTTTGGCGGTAACCATTGGTTTTTGAAATCTGACCGATTATTTACCTTATACAAAAATTACAACAAATGTAAAGTATTTTTTCTCTGGAAACATTATAAATAATGCGTATCTTGTCCAAATTGTATCATGATTTGCTTTGAAATTTTAATCAATCTACATTAATTACAGCGGATGTTTATGTTGCATATTGTTTTATTACCGATATTTCAAAATGTCTGAGAGCTTAAACATTTACTTTAACAAGAAGACGCGGCAATGCCGCCAAAGCAGGTTTAAACAGCACCTGTAGAAATTGTAGAATTAAAAAAAAACAGTCATCTTGACTCCTCCCTATCTTAGTAACAGTGCCCTTGACCTTGACCCTTGTGACCAAATTTTTTTTCGCTACAATTTAAAAACTAAATTTTTTTTTACATTTTTAGTAACAGTGACCTTGACCCTAGTGACCTTGACCCCCCCAATTTTTTTTTTCCTTAAAACAATCAAAAAACTAAAAATAAATAAAAATCTATTTTTAGTAACAGTGCCCTTGACCTTGATCCAAGTGACCTTGACCCCAAAAGTATTTTTTTTGCTTAAAACAATCTAAAAACTAAAATAAATAAAAATCTATTTAAGTAACAGTGACCTTGACCTTGAACCAAGTGACCTTGACCCTAAAAAAAATTTTTTTGCTTAAAACAATTTAAAAACTAAAAATAAATAAAAATCTATTTTTAGTAACAGTGACCTTGACCTTGACCCTAGTGACCTTGACCCGGAAAAAAATATTTTTTGTTTAAAACAATCTCAAAACTAAAAATAAATAAAAATCTATTTTTAGTAACACTGACCTTGACCTTGACCCTAGTGACCTTGACCCCAAAAATTTTTAGATTCTTATGCTCCTCATTGGCCTTGTTTTTCTGAGCCTTTGTCGTCTCAGTATCACCTAAGCCTTCAAGCCTCTCTTGGACCAAGTGCAGTAACTTCTTCCTCGCATTTTTGGTTTTCTCTTGAAAGTTGACTATTGGGAAATTGACTGATGTCAAGCCGATCTAAACAAATAGAGAATAATTGTTGGTTTCCTTGTAATATCACATTATTTCGCAAAATGGGCACCAAAAGTTGTATTTTCACGCGTGGCGCAGCCAGTAATGAAGTCAAGACTGAAAATAACTACCTGTGGTGTTATTGAGCGATATTAACATGATATTAACAATAATTATCAATCTATGCTGTACTTTACAATATTGATAATGGCACACAAACAATAACAATATATAACAATAATGTGTTTACTGCTTAATTATTTATTTGCAAATAGAAATCTACATGTACAAATACATACAGAATAATTTGATTTCTTAACTCAGTGAACACCCTTTACAGAAATTATAATGATTTTTATAGTCTGTGTATAGTGACACCCTGTGTATAATGATCCCCTGTGTATACCCCTGTGTATAGTGACCCCCTGTGTATACCCCTGTGTATAGTGACCCCCTGTGTATAGTGACCCCCTGTGTATAGTGACCCCCTGTGTATAGTGACCCCCTGTGTATAGTGACTTTTCTTACTCTCTCCCTTGGACGGTCACTGGGGCTACTCTTTACTGCAGTTATGAATACTTATTATTCTTTATCTAATGCAGTTGGGTAATAAATGAATACTAAACAGCGTCAGTCTGATTCCAATCATTGTTACCTCTGTGGCCCTCCAGCTATCGCCCGTTCCCACGACTGCCAATATCACCGGTAACTTTAATGTGTTGGCGGCATATCGAAACTCTATCACACATGCCGATGAGTTGGCATACTCATCCGATACACACACGACGACAACTTTGGCATTCAATAATCCCTCGGCTATATCATCAAACAATCCATTCTAAAACAACAAACAAATAATATACGATACCGGAAAAAGATAGAGGCAGAAATACGTAATACCTGAAACATGTATTCAGTGAAGCTAGGAAACAGTTAACCTCTTATGTCAAAATGATTAATGTCTTGCAGTAAACAAAAATAGAACAAGTGACAGGAAATTGTCACAAAACCAGGTTTTCATTTTCCAGTCTGCTGGCCGAGCGCAAATGTGTTTTAAAGTCAGTAGATATACATAATGTGAAAAAGAAACAAAGGTCTTCTTCTATATATTACATGTGTAAAAAAAGCAAAGGGCCATAATTCAGGCAAAATTGATCCAAACACAAAACCCAGACAATATGCACGAGGGCACTTGATGACAACAGTTGTGTGAGAGTTTGGGTTAAATATCTTGAGAAATGTAGGAGGAAGTGGGCATGTGACAGTATTTTTCTATATATAACATATGTGGAAAAAAAGCAAAGGGCCATAATTCAGGCAAAAATTATAAAAATAAAAGAAAAAAAAACAAAAAAAAACTTGCTCTGTGTGGGGTTTGAACCGCTGGTCTCATGAGAAATTTTGTCATCTTACTGTAACAGAATACTCCAAAGTATACAGGACTGGTAATCTATTCTAAAAATAGACAGTAATAACAGAGTACTCCCTTTTAAAATAACAAAGTATTCTCCCTTTTATATATACTTAAATAAGGAGACACAAAATTGCTAACGGATGGACAGACGGACGACCAGGGGCAGAACATTATATATTCAAAATTCTTTAGTTCACAATTATAGTTCTGTGAAAGTTTGGTTGAAATCCCTTGAGAAATGTAGGAGTTGCACACAGAAGAGTATTTCTCTATATATTTACATTATGTGGAAAAAAACAAAGGCCCATAATTCTGTCAAAAATGATCAAATCACAAAACCCCGACAATATGCGCCAGGGCACTTGGTGACAATAATTCTGTGAAAGTTTGGTTGAATTCCGTTGAGAAGTGCAGAAGGAGTTGCGCACAGAAGAATTACATATGTGAAAAAAAACAAAGGGCCATAATTCTGTCAAAAATGACCAAATCACAAAACTCGGACAATATGTGCCAGGGCACTTCATGACAATACTCCTGTGAAAGTTTGGTTGAAATCTGTTGAGAAATGTACGAGGAGTTGCACACAGAAGAATTACATATGTGAAAAAAAAACAAAGGGCCATAATTCTGTCAAAAATGACCAAATCACAAAACCCCGACAATATGCGCCAGGGCACTTCATGACAATACTTCTGTGAAAGTTTGGTTGAAATTCGTTGAGAAATGTAGGAGGAGTTGCGCACAGAAGAAATTGTGTACGCCCGCCCTTTGGAAAACCTGGTTAACAAAAGTAATTCTATGAAAATGTTAAAAAAATAATGAAAGTTGTTCAGCTTTAAATATGAAATATAGCCTATCTTATTAGATTTGAAGTGTTCAGCACATTCAGAAGGTGATTGTTACCGAGACCATAGTAGTTCTAGAATACGTTAATGTTGTCATAAGATAGTCTACTTTTTATAATCACAGCTGAACAGCTTTCATTATTTTGTAACCTTTTTTCATATATTCACTTTCGTTTAGAGATTATTTTGACCATGTGATTCCCCACCGTGCTAGAGTGCTAAATACAAGATAACTTAATGATTAAACTGCAGCACAATAATGTTATTAAAACTGATTATTACTCGATCAAATACATACATGAATATGTTTATAAATATGCAGATGTTAATAAAGAATAAACTTAAAGTGACATTATGCGCATTTTTTTCAAGTAAAATCCAGCTGAATAATTATGGTGTGTGTACAAAAGCGTATAGGAAATAATAGCTTTTAACCCAATACAACAAACTCTTCACGCTACCAGTATGAAATAATAACTTTCCAAATATTGATTTTCTTATTTGACTGGGAGAGTCAATTTAAGAAAAGAACAACTGCATGCAGGAGTTGCTTCCCTTCCACTGCCGAAATCTCTACCAAGACACAATCAACTATCATTTTATCAGTCCAATTTTTTATATGTAAAGCACCAAATTCAAATACTAATGTGGCATAATCATTAATTTAACACATTTAAATGAACAGCAACCAAAAATTGCTTTTATAAAACTGTCACCAAAAATACACTATGTGCAGTAAGATGCGCATAAATTCAGTTTAAGGCATACCTGATTTAGGTAAATCTGTGGGACAGTTTTCAGCAGACATTCTCACTCACTTTAATTTCTGAAAGGTTAAAAAAGTATGTAGGACTTTTGCTACAGTAACTGTGAATGCATGACAAATTTATTTGCAATGCCTGAAAATCAAACATATATGCCTGATACAGGCATGCAGTCAGTATAATTGTTTGATACATACTAATGTAATTTATGTATTCTCAATTGTGAAATAACTTGCAAATTGTATACACATATTACATATTAATCTCTTTTGAAACTCACATGAGATGGAATAACCTGGTAGAGAGAGAGAGAGACAGGCAATGTGAAATAAATGTGAATGACCCTTGCTAATGCACATGAACCAACATGGCACTATTACTAAGTACTGATTAAACCCAGAACCCTCCAACCCTGAGATGAATGCTGTGGTGGTTCCACAACTCGTAATTTTTCTTTCAGGGTTCATTGTTTCAACAGTATGTGCAGGCTAGCGGTGTTCTACATTTCCTTGCAAGAAACAGGACTAGACTCAAATCCTACACAAGAGTCTGCCAATTTTCACACGTGTCGCGTCAGTTGTATGACTCAAACCAGAGACATTCAATCAGGGGACGGTTTAGTAATTACAAGTCACTGACCAAGTCACTGACCGTAATCACACCTCGGTGGGAGAAAATCGACCGGATTTTTGGGGGACCAGGCTTTGCAATTTTCATTACTCTGGTCTTTCCTAAATACATTTATATGAAGCACAGGGGTTCCTTTGCAAACATGATCGTCTTTATTAAAATTCATATTAAACATTCAAATTCATGTCAAAGTCCTTAAAACATAAAACAAGAGGGCCATAAAGGCCCTATATCAATGACAAAGTTATAGACAGAACACAAATGTATGCATATATACAGGATTCCATTACCTAAAAAGTCTAAGTGTGACCTTGACCTTTGAGGTAGCGACGTGGGTCTTGCATGCAACACATCGTCTTGATATGCCCAACATTTGTGCCAAGTTATTTTAAAATTCTTCAACAAATGTAAACAAGAGGGCCAAGATGGCCCTATATCGCTCACCTTGGTACAAGTCCACTTGCCTGGTGGAAGATCACTAGATAATGTTATATACCAAATAAGTTTTCCTATATACGCCTTTGTAAAACAAATGATCCCCGCCCCCCCGGGCAAGGTCAATTTTGACCCCAGGGGCATAATTTGAACAAACTTTAAAGAGGTCTACTAGGCAATGCTACATGCCAAATATCTAAGTTCTAGGCCTTGTGGTTTCAGAGAAAAAGATTTTTAAAGTTTTTACTATATATTCCTATGCAAACCTAAGTGACCCCCGGTGCGGGGTCAATTTTGACTCGGGGATCATAATTTGAACAATATTGGTAGAGGTCCACTAGCCAATGCTACATGCCAAATATCTAAGCTCTAGGCCTTGTGGTTTCAGAGAAGAAGATTTTTAAAGTTTTTACTATATAAGCCTATGTAAAACTAAGTGACCCCCGGTGCGGGGTCAATTTTGATCCGGGCTCATAATTTGAACAATTTTGGTAGAGGTCCACTAGCCAATGCTACATGCCAAATATCTAAGCTCTAGGCCTTGTGGTTTCAGAGAAGAAGATTTTTTAAGTTTTTCCTATATATTCTTATGCAAAACTAAGTGACCCCCGGGGCGGGGTCAATTTTGACCCGGGGCTCATAATTTGAACAATATTGGTAGAGGTCCACTAGCCAATGCTGCATGCCAAATATCTAAGCTCTAGGCCTTGTGGTTTCAGAGAAGAAGATTTTTTAAGTTTTTCCTATATATTCCTATGCAAAACTAAGTGACCCCGGTGCGGGGTCAATTTTAACCCGGGGGTCATAATTTGAACAATCTTGGTAGAGGTCTACTAGACAATGCTACATGCCAAATATCTTAGCTCTAGGCCTTGTGGTTTCAGAGAAGAAGATTCTTAAAGTTTTTCCTATATATTCCTATGCAAAAACTAAGGACCCACCCGCGGGGTCAATTTTGACCCGGGGGTCATAATTTGAACAATCTTGGTAGAGGTCCACTAGACAATGCTACATGCCAAATATCTAAGCTCTAGGCCTTGTGGTTTCAGAGAAGAAGATTTTTAAAGTTTTTCCTATTTTTTGCCATAGCAACCAGAGTTCTGCATGGAATGGAATTCTTTGAACAATTTTGGTAGAGCTTCATGCAAGGAACATTCCTGCATAGTTTTATCAACATTGGCCTAGAGGTTTCAGAGGAGATGTCATTTGAATCAAAATGTTGACGGACGACGGACAATCATCGATCAGAAAAGCTCACCCTGGCGTAGCCAGGTGAGCTAAAAAGAGGGCCATTATGGCCCTATATCGCTCACCTGACTACCATTTGCTATAATAAAAGGGGTCATGATTCTAACATAATTCGTAGAGGTCCACTAGAAAATACCACATGCTACATATCTAAGCTCTAAGCCTTGTGATTTCAGAGAAGAACATTTTCAAAGTTTTTCAAATATATAAGCCTATGTAAAACCAAGTGACCCCCCCCCCAGGTGGGGTCAATTTTGACCCAGGGGTCATAATTTGAACAATCTTCGTAGAGGTCTACTAGACAATGCTACATGCTAAATATCTAAGCTCTAGGCCTTGTGGTTTCAGAGAAGAAGACTTTTAAAGCTTTTCCTATAAAAGCCTATGCAAAACTAAGTGACCACCCCCATGGGGTCAATTTTGACCCAGGGGTCATAATTTGAACAATCTTGGTAAAAGTCCACTAGACAATGCTACATGCCAAATATCTAAGCTCTAGGCCTTGTGGTTTCAAACAAGAAGATTTTTTAAGTTTTTCCTATATATTCTTATGCAAAACTAAGTGACCCCCGGGGCGGGGTCAATTTTGATCCAGGGGTCATAATTTGAACAATCTTGGTAGAGGTCCACTAGCCAATGCTACATGCCAAATATCTAAGCTCTAGGCCTTGTGGTTTCAGAGAAGAAGATTTTTTAAGTTTTTCCTATATATTCTTATGCAAAACTAAGTGTCCCCCCGTGCGGGGTCAATTTTGATCCGGGGCTCATAATTTGAACAATCTTGGTAGAGGTCCACTAGCCAATGCTACATGCCAAATATCTAAGCTCTAGGCCTTGTGGTTTCAGAGAAGAAGATTTTTTAAGTTTTTCCTATATATTCCAAATCAAAACTAAGTGACCACCCCCACTGGGTCAATTTTGACCCAGGGGTCATAATTTGAACAATCTTGGTAGAGGTCTACTAGACAATGCTACATGCTAAATATCTAAGCTCTATACCTTGTGGTTTCAGAGAAGAAGATTTTCCTTTTTGGTAGAGCTTCATGCAAGGAACATCCCTGCATAGTTTTATCAACATTGGCCTAGTGTTTTCAGAGGAGATGTCATTTGAATCAATATGTTGACGGACAAAGGACGATTGACGACTGACAACGGACAATCATGAATCAGAAAAGCTCACCCCGGCGTAGCCAGGTGAGCTAAAAATTGGTAGAGCTTCATGCAAGGAACATTGGCAAAGTGATTTCAGAGGAGATGTCATTTGAAGGAAATGGTTGACAGATGGACTATATACATCTGCTTATAATGCATTAATATAGCAAAAATTCCACCTCAAAACAAGCAAAGTTGGTAGTATATGAATGAAAAACATTTAACAGGTAAAAGCAAGAGAAGAAAGTGCATATGCCTTTTAAAATGTTACCAACTTACAGGTCTTAGTTTCAGACTTCTTTCTCTCTGTCCTGCTGTGGCACCACTGGTATGCAGTCCTGGTTTCCCAGCTACTAACCTTAGGTGAAAAGGATAGAAAGTAAATGTAACAAGCAAATTCAGTGAATTTATATTCCCAACTTAATGAAACAAATAGCTGAAAAACTACATTGGAAAGTGTATTGGTCTGCCTGCTTCCAAACACAAGAGGGCCAAGATGGCCCTATATCGCTCACCTTGGTACAAGTCCACTTGCCTCGTGGAAGATCACTAGATAATGTTATATACCAAATAAGTTTTCCTATATACGCCTTTGTAAAACAAATGGTCCCCCCGCCCCAGGCAAGGTCAATTTTGACCCCAGGGGCATAATTTGAACAAACTTTAAAGAGGTCTACTAGGCAATGCTACATGCCAAATATCTAAGCTCTAGGCCTTGTGGTTTCAGAGAAGAAGATTTTTAAAGTTTTTACTATATATTCCTATGCAAAACTAAGTGACCCCTGGTGCGGGGTCAATTTTGACCCGGGGGTCATAATTTGAACAATATTGGTAGAGGTCCACTAGCCAATGCTACTTGCCAAATATCTAAGCTCTAGGCCTTGTGGTTTCAGAGAAGAAGATTTTTAAAGTTTTTACTATATAAGCCTATGTAAAACTAAGTGACCCCCGGTGCGGGGTCAATTTTTATCCGGGGCTCATAATTTGAACAATCTTGGTAGAGGTCCACTAGCCAATGCTACATGCTAAATATCTTAGCTCTAGGCCTTGTGGTTTCAGAGAAGAAGATTTTTAAAGTCTCCCTATATATGCCTATGCAAAAACTAAGGGCCCACCCGTGCGGGGTCAATTTTGACCCAGGGCTCATAATTTGAACAATATTGGTAGAGGTCCACTAGACAATGCTACATGCCAAATATCTAAGCTCTAGGCCTTGTGGTTTCAGAGAAGAAGATTTTTAAAGTTTTTCCTATATAAGTCTATGTAAAACCAAGTGACACCCAAGGCAGGGTCAATTTTGACCCAAGGGTCATAATTTGAAAAATCTTGGTAGAGGTCCACTAGACAATGCCACATGCCAAATATCTAAGCTCTAGGCCTTGTGATTTCAGAGAAGAAGATTTTTAAAGCTTTTCCTATATAAGCCTATGTAAAACCCAGTGACCCTCCGGGCGGGGTCAATTTTGACCTGGGGCTCATAATTTGAACAATCTTGGTAGAGGTCCACTAGACAATGCTACATGCCAAATATCTAAGCTCTAGGCCTTGTGGTTTCAGAGAAGAAGATTTTTAAAGTTTTTCCTATTTGTTGCCATAGCAACCAGAGTTCTGCATGGAATGGAATTCTTTGAACAACTTTGATAGAGCTTCACGCAAGGAACATCCCTGCTAAGTTTCATCAACATTGGCCCAATGGTTTCAGAGGAGATGTCGTTTGAAGGAAATGGTGGACGGACAGATGACGTATGACATACGACGTACCACGAACCCCGGACGGAGCGTGATCCTAATAGCTCACTCTGGCACTTTGTGCCAGGAGAGCTAAAAAATTAAGAACAGTATACAGTACTATGATACGTTAAATGTTACAAACTGTTCCGTGTCAAACTAATTACTAGTATACTGAATTACAGCCTGACCCCATCCATGCTTGATAAATTGAGTGTCATTTTGTATTTCTTGAAGGCTCTGTTTAGATTCGATGCTTTTCATCTGTTTTATTGAATAGCTCTTTCACAAATTATCTAGGGTCGCAAACAATTTTATTGTGTGGCAACTGATTTTTTACAAAACGTGTGAACTAACGTATTCAACATTAACAATAGATTGTGTTTTCATACTTTCAGATTTGTGAAAAATATATATTGAGACTGATTACTGATATAATGATGGACATCCATTATCTTCTTACTCAAACAAATCGACCGATACAAGTAGGATTAAGCATTTTGTACAGGGAACGGCAATTTCAGCTTTGAGTGAATTTATACCACGCACATGTATTCTAAGTTAAAAATCCGACTTCCAGGATGTTGAACTTTGCGAATTCAAAAATACGCGAATTAAAAAAAAAAAGTCAAAATTAGACAAAATCGCGAAATTTCGGTGTCGCGAAATTAATGTGTTTTACAGTAGTTACTAAAAATAGTTCAAATTTTCTAAAAATAGAAGAGGTTTTTGGCTGTTTTCCAATCAGGGATTATTCTTAGTGTTTTGTGAAGATCCCATAGATGGTTCCTATACTTATTTGTTCGTTGTTCCAGGGCTCGACTTAGGACTGAAAACTTAATTGGACCTTCGGACCACCTCATCTAGACTTCAATTGGACCGAGGTCTACTGACCTGGACCAAAATATTTGCACTAATAAATACTATAAATTGACTATGCAAAGAAATGTAAAACAAATAAATAACGTGACTTCAAAATAACATGACTTCGAGTGTGGAGTTATGAGTGAAAATATCGATCACGAGACTATCGCGTTTCGCTACGTATTTCTGAGTGACTTTTTTTATTACATCATAAAATTAAAATTTTGAAAAAATACACCTGTAAAAGTAGATTCTTTGAATCCCAAGGATTGATTCACATATCGCCACCGCGGTATGTTCGTTGCGAATCGCTGCTATACTATTACGTTTTTGATATCATCGTTTCAAAAGTGATTTTTATATCTGAACCTCAATGTAGATTTGAAATATTTATTTCCGTGAAATATCAGCCGCAATTGGTCAATGTTTATTTTCCACTTCGCATATGTCACTCATAGGTGTGAAAATGGCCTGTCATAAAGGATGACAAAATTAACTCTTTCACTTTTGAAATTGTTTGCAAGTCCAAGCTATGTGAAACGACTGATTGATGAACGTGAAAAATTATTTCTCTAACAATTAAAAAGTTCCGAATGTTGTTTATTCAAAACAAAACTACCGGAGCAACTTGTTGTTTGTTACAAAATCGTCGCGCTTCTGCGTGCCCGATTTTCGTTTATCATTCAATGGGCTCTTTTTCTGGAACAATTTTCTTATATTTATATTAATGAATAACCTTTGCCGAATAAAGTGATTTTTACTGCAAACTTCAGTTAATAATAGAGATAAAGCCGCACGTGTCACAAGATCAAAGAAGGTCGCCGATGCTAATCGGCGCTAGTCAGGTTTCTTTGATCTTAGTGAAGCACGTGGCATTTAAAAGACATATTTTGATAGTTTAAGACATGTATTTGTTGACTTTGGATTATAAAAAAATTACTTTGGATTAGATACTGTTATTAGTAAGTGGGTTTTTTTGTTGATACACAATATTGAAAACGCTACACAAATGCTCGTCGGTCGGCCTATGATTTTCAATTTAAATCGTATAAAAGACAAAAAAAACTAGAACTGTCACAAGAGTGACGAATTATACCCCCACAATACAGCTTTGTCACAGAAGTATGGCAACCATAAGAAAGGAATGGCCACAAGGACATAGAGTTGAGTTATTATACAATAACTTGTGTAAATGTATTGTTTTAATAGCATACAAAATGTGTAAGGTTAGAAATTATCAATTATAGTTCAATTTCATAGGTTTATTATCATCCGGAAACTATTTAACATTACAGTTCAGAGTCACTGTGACCTTGACCTTTGACCTACTGACCCCAAAGTCGAACTTGACCTGTATTTGATGATGTTACAGCTGTGTACCGAAATTTATTTAAATCGGTCAAGCCTTTCATGAGTTATCATCCGGAAACTGTTTTACAGTTCAGAGTCACTGTGACCTTGACCTTTGACCCCAAAGTCGAACTTGACCTGTATTTGATGATGTTACAGCTGTGTACCGAAAATTATTTAAATCGGTCAAGCCTTTCATGAGTTATCATCCGGAAACTGTTTTACAGTTCAGTCACTGTGACCTTGACCTTTGACCTACTGACCCCAAAGTCGAACTTGAACTGTATTTCATAAAGTTGCACGTGTGTACCAAAAACTAGAGCTATCACTGAATGTGATTAATACCCCCGAAAGGATTGCTTTATAAACCGAAGAAGTTCGTAGTAACATAATACCTTGCAAACAAACTAAAAAGAGATATTGTTCTTAGCAGTTCCTCTCATTGTGCTTGACCATTGTATGAAGTTGCATTGAATTCCAACTTGTAGTTTTCGAAAAATGCTCCAGACAGGGAAAAGTAACAAAGGGCAATAACCCTGTAATTAGTCAAGATGGAGTTATGGTTCCTGTGCACTGCACTTACTCTCACTGTGCTTGACTATTGTATGAAGTTGTATTGAATTCCAACCAGAAGTTTTCAAGTTATGCTCCGGACAAGGAAAAGTAACAAAGGGTAATAACTCTGTAATGAGTCAAGATGGAGTTATGGTTCCTGTGCACTGCACTTCCTCTAAATGTACTTGACCATTGTATGAGGTTGTACTGAATTCCAACTAGTAGTTTTCAAGTTATGCTTAGGACAGGGAAAAGTAACAAAGGGCAATAACTCAGTAAATACTCAAGATAGAGTTATAGTTCTTGTACACTGCCCTTCCTCTGAGTGTGCTTGACCATTGTATGAAGCTGTATTGAATTCCAACTTGTAGTTTTCAAGCTATGCTCCGGACAAGGAAAAGTAATAAAGGGCAATAACTCTGTAATTAGTCAAGATGGAGTTATGGTTCTTGT
>JAFMSR010001347.1:0-29738 GCA_022818135.1 Saxidomus purpurata | reverse complement strand
CAATTAGGGCCTTGGGTGATGACTGCTGAGCCCTTCAGGTAAGCTGGATAGTTTCCTTGCATTAAAATGTCAAATATTGAGATCAACACACATTGGAATGAGGGAGATGACCACTATAACAATCCGGTCTCTGTATTATTGTAAAAGAGCGGGAAATGGCCTCTAATTGAAATCAGGAGCAGTACCTTGTTATATGCATTCACTACGCTGTCAGTTACAGTAACGTACATGATTATTACATTATTACATCTTAACTCCAGTAACAATAAACAAACTTACTACTTGTTGTTACGATGGGTGCTCGTGTGGTGACTGGTGGATTGGTGTAGATAGGGGCGCGGGTTGTCACAGGGGCTCGGGTTGTCACAGGGGCTCGGGTTGTCCATGGAGCTTGTGTTATAGGTGCTTGTGTCGTTCTGAATTTAGAGCAGGTTCGATTTATCTACGAATGATTTCGCAGTGTCATAAGAAGCATTTGTTTGGCTTTTTTATCAAGCAGTATTGATTTCAAGTTTAATGTTAATTTAACTGGGGCAAGATTTTTAAAAAGTGTTTGAAACTAATCCACCATAAAAAGCTTTAAGCATGATTTTTATATGAACATAATATAATACAATAGAATAAAATGGAAGATACTAAAACAGAAAGAGAACAGAATTGAATGTAATGGAATGAAATTGAGTTGAATTGAACGGAATGGACTTGAAATAATTTAGAAGAAAAAAGTATAGCACAATAGAATAAGATGGGATACAATTGAGTAGAACAAATCAGAAAGATGGAATAGAATTGAGTAGAACAGATCAGATAAATGGAATAAAACTGAGCAGAACAAAACAGATAGATTAAATAGAATAGAGTTGAACAGAACTGAAAAAAGAGTACACACGGAAGTGGCTGAACAGGAGATGAGGCGGCGAGTTCATCTACTATTGATCTCATAAGAGGATATTTTCCTTGTCCACACATTCCGCTGAAGTCATCAAGGTCAAGAGCCCATACCATGATTCCACCAAAATGTTCTTGCTTGATGTAGTCAACCTTAAAATTATACAATATTTCAAGTTTCAATTTTTGCAGTGGGATAATATGCACTCAGAATTTATACACACACTTTTGTGAATGCCTAGACTATGCATGTTGTTTCAGAAAATCACCTCGCGACCGAGACTTTAATCAGCTGTTAAGCTAACCGTTGATTAACTTTAGATTGAAAATAATAATAATCATCATCATCATCTCCAGTAATTGCATCACTCCACAATCTTGTAGGACAAAACCACAGAAATATTTGATTTTATTTCGAAGAGTATTTAGACCTTATTCTCTTGAATGCAGAAATTTGTTTTAATAACTTTTTAAAACTGCAGAAACATAACCCTTAAAGTTAATCATCTGTCAGCTTAATCGTCCAACAACTGGGTCATGTTGACTTTTTTATTTAGGTAAACCGGGAAAACTAGGGTGTCTTAAGGTCATGTTTTAACGAAACAGTAAAAGTGAGTAGAACATGTAAGTCACGATTAAGTACATGTTGTATACCTTTATTTTCAAGCTGTCCGGATCGTCATATCCTACCCAGAGGTCATTGCTCACAATGTACGGTACCTTCTGTTCTTGTTCATATTTCTTTGTTGCTCCGCTAGCAATCTTCTGGCAGATCTGAAAACAAATTTAACTTTTTGCGTAAATGTGTTAAAGACACAAACTATTACAAATTCCTTATCAATATTAAAAATTAACTGACAAAACTGGACCAACATTTCAGTACGAGCCATTTTCCTGCCGTATTTTTTAAAACCAAAGCAGCTGTTACAGCTAACAATCATGGTTATGATTATCGCCATTTCGAGGGGTCACCGCAAAATTGACATTTTAGCTTAGTTTCGCCACGACCTATCGATTTGTCCTTTGACCAAATTGATTATGTCAAAAATCTACTTTATTCGACAATTTCAAACTTTTTTGTACATAGTATGTGCGTTTATAGCATTGTTTATGCGCTTTTATTACATTGTATATGCGCGTTTACTACATTGCGTTTTTCCAATATATTCTTTGAATCACCAGTATAGGCTTACGTACATGTATGATGTGGACACAGAACGCTAAGGAAAATATTTATCTATTTACTATAGATTGTATAGTGGTTAGAGCGTAACATATCTTAAGAACTTAAGAACATAAATATATCAACATGCATGTTCATGCGTGTCGGTCCCTTTTTTTATACCTTGCATTCCTACAATGAACAAAATTACAGAAAAACATGATTCTTTAAATACATTACACAACCGAATTATACACGACGAAATAAAAGATAACCTCGTAGTATGCCAAGAATCCTGCTTCCCTTGTGTACAAGCCAGCAGCCCCAGCCCCGGAAGCAGGACAGCCAATGTCACTACTGGGGTGACTATACGGTAGCTTGAATGATCTTCCATACAGACCTAGACCAATGTTCAACTTCTCCCTGGGAGCGCCTTTCTGGACCCAGTACTGGGCTGCCCAATCCTGGAATCATTTAGAAAAAAACGGCATCAAAAGACACTGTCATTTTACAATCGCGCTTATTGCAGATCGTGATGCAAAGGCAGACGTCAACAGGATAATAAAGTTGTTTTAGACTAACATATAGAAAAATACTTTGAGTAACGTTTATATAATGTAATACTTTTTCACCAGTTGTGAATGATGAGAAGAAACCAATCACAGTAGTTGAGCGACACACACAATTTGCAGTCATAACCAACGGACTTACCAACTTAAAACATACATGAATAAAGCTACAGAGAAAACACGGAAAACATAGAAAACACGAAAAACATAGATAACACAGAAAACAAAGATAACACGTAAAACACAGAAAACACGGACAACACAGAAAACACGGACAACAAAGAAAACACGGAAAACATAGAAAACACGGACAACACAGAAAACACGGACAACAAAGAAAACACGGAAAACATAGAAAACACGGATAACACAGAAAACACGGACAACACAGAAAACACGGACAACACAGAAAAAAAACACGGAAAACACAGAAAGCACAAATAACGTAAAGCACGGGTAACGCAGACAACTCGGGAACACACCAGACATACATGTAAATGGAGAACTTACCACATTCAGATACGAGTCATTGCCAGTTTCGCTGCTCCTTGCATACAATGGAGCATTGTGACCAGTGTGATCCTCCCATGAGCCATGCAAGTCGTAGGTCATCAGATTTATAAAGTCAAGTAAACTAAAATAAAAATTATGTAAGAATAAATTAATGAAAAAACTGTATGCCTGGAAATTTGCACGATACAAACTCGTGTCTCATAATTATTTCTACACATATTTCTTCATATACTGATTTTTTTGTCTCCGCGAATTCAGTTGAGCTATATCTTAATTGTCCATTACTAACACCAAATTGAATTTTCTGGAATTGTAACAGGGAAATACAATAACAATACATACAACAAGTTTATTGCATAAAACATACAAATATGCTTATAGCAACACAATACAGATTGAAACAGGCTTCTAAAACTTTACAATAGCCATGGAGTATTTCCCTGTTTAAAATACTGCTGCTAAAAAACGAGTTAATGTTTTTGTATTTCCTTAGATTGACATGGGTGGTCTTTTGCCCTACTTTAGCTATATTGCATGTTATAAACAGCCAGAAATATACGTTGCATATCATTGGAAGTGAAATTCTTTCAACTATAATTCAAAATAGGCATGCTTATTCATGTACAACATATTTACAGCCCCTTTTTGTGAGATTTCTGGAAAATTAAAAAGATATTTGAAAACTGGAAAACTTACTTTCGTTTTTGAAAATGCAAAATATGAGTTATTAATTTTTTTTTGTTAAACTCTAATTTTCAACACAATATGGTCACATTCTATGCAGTATGTCATTATTCCTTCTGAGAAGACGCCTGTTACAATAAAATGCATAATCGCTTTACAATTCTGCTTATCTTAATTCTTCCCATCATTGTTAAACAGGTTGGCAGTTTCGTACGAAAGGTGATATGAGGCCAACACCAGCAGTAAACCTTCAATCAGTTGAAACAGTGCTAAGATGAACATTAAACTCAACCAATCAATTAGTAAAGAGTGATAATTTTACACTTTATATTTCTGTTTGAACAGACCCATGACGTGTTCGAAAGGGGTGAAATTTTAATGACTAAATAAGGTACACTAATAATCATAATCAGCTTGTAGGGCCTGAGTTGCAATGCAGAATCAGTTTGCCGGACAGAGGGATAAAGGTACATGTAGCATGTTAGGTTACAATGTATCATATATCAAATCTGTTACGTGTTGTAAATATAAGAAATTACAATAAGTATTCTGAATTAAAGTCGGGACAATGGTTTACGTTATCACCTCTTTATAACAGGTCATCCAACAATAATAAAACTTCACCTGAATAATATTATAAATTGTAAACATATGACACTATTCTGTCAGTTGCTGGCATATGCCATGTTTTGGATGAGCGTACAAACAAACTAAAGATGCCAGGACGAGTTTTGGAAATATTTATGTGCTTTTAACGACTAAACCTGAAAGTGTGTCAAATAGTTCCGCTTAATCTTTGTATACAGGTATACGTGTCAAAATTGAAAGATCTGAAATTTATCATGGAATAGGTAAAAGCAACTTAGTCACGACTATTGTTCCTGATAGATTTCACGAGCTTTTAGACCCGTTGACTATGTCTATACATGAATAGAACATCCGTGACTTCTTAGGCATTACATTCAGGCCAAACAAATGCATGCGTTACCACAACAATTAACGGGTGTTTTCTATTTGTTTGCCTTTGCGCTCCAAACCCTTTGAAAACAGTTTCTTGAAAAAGAGTCAAAGGTCGGCAGTAAAATTTTAGGACGGTCGGAATACTGGAACACACAAAATTGTTGGGCCTTAATCTTGCACCTTGACTAAATTGTATCAAATAACAAAAATGACTTCTACCTTGAAATTTGTGGAATCTCATAAGCTGTATCGATTTTGTCTTTTCCAGCGGCAACGGCGGCAGTAATCATTAGACGTTGCTTGCCGGCGGGGACATTTTCTTTGGCAAACTCATCGTGCAAAGTCTGTAGAAAGAAACAATTACGATGTGTTTAAAAGTTAGTACAATGTATAAAGCTATGTAGTAAGAATAATAAATAGGCGAAAATTTGCTGATATTTGAAAAACAAGTCCTGTATTCCAGGCTCGGAACATCCTTAACAATGCCGAATACAAAGTGCTTACTGAAAAGAAACAAAAGCATAGAGATCAGGTTTATTGCGAAGCAGTTGATCATACTCTAGTCAGTGCTTTTCATTCAACAGAGCTTGTAATGCTTAGCTGATTATCTCAAGAGATTGGCGGACGTGTACTACTTTCTCTCAGGACTGTTTAGAAAAAAACATGATTTGTTGCAATATTTGGTTATCGTTCTGTGCAAACTAATGGTATCGTAACCATTTTTGTATAACCTATACAGTAATGTAAAGATTTTCTTGTGTTGAAATATTCTTCATTTAGATTGACTATACATTGCTGATGTTGTCTATTCACAATCACCTGTATGAGCATCGTGAATTTGTGCTTATCTCCCGCTGGACTGCCTCTGTTGGCTGGGTATTCCCAGTCCAAGTCAATACCATCAAAATTGTTTTTCCTAAGGAATGCTACCGTCGTAGTTGCAAATTCACGGAGGCCAGCGGCGGACGCCACCATCTTTGTAAATGGCGCAGAGCCCATGTTCCATCCTCCGACGGCAAGCAACAGTTTTACTGACGGGTTTTGATTCGTTATTTCGTGAAATCTCTCATACCTTTACAAAATAACAAGAACATACATGAAACAACATATTCAACATAATATTAAAATATATTTTCAACTTATGTGGTAGGAAACACTCTCATTTGATTATCTCAGCCTGGCCCCTCACTTATAAAGGTTTCTTGAGCACAATCTCATGCTCAGCACGAAATCATGCTCAAGAAATATGAAGTAACAATTTATATCTTCTTACAACGTCGTGTTCCATAACAGTAACCATAAGCTCTGTTCTTGAACTTATGTATCTTTATAATAAACCTGATTTTGTAAATTAATATAACTTGACTTGACTTGACTTCATATTACTTGAGCATGATTTCGTGCTGAGCATAAGATTCGAAAATAGAAGATTATTTTGAATATTAGGGTTCACTACATAAGACCATTTGTATGAAATTTTGAACGCATTTTGGCATTTATAAGTGCTCAGAGAATGAAATGCATTTCTTTTAGACAAGATTGGTCGATTTTTCTGTTGACGGACCCTAATATTTTATTGTTAGTGGGAAGCTGGCAGTAATACTAGTAAAAGACATTGTCAGCACATTAACCGGCTTTTGGACACATTTTCTACGAACGTTTCTGTATATTTCGTTATGAAAGAAAACAGTAACATATTCGCGACCCCAAGTCAAGAATTAGCATGCAGTTGACACCAGGTATCACTTATGGGGATATAAACCTGAATACAGCCGTCAAAAAGAATATTGCGGTTATTTTAAATTTTAACTTATTATGCTAATTATCATAATAAAACCTGTCTAATAATAACATGTGAAAATCGTCATCAAGGTCTCTCATCTTTTAACTTTTTCTTTTTTTTAAGTTTATTTCAGGATCATCGAGTACAACGTGTATAATATTGCATTTGTTTATCTGTTAAAGTTAACAATGATACACCAGTTAAACGAATTTTCAAGTGTTGAAGGATACGAGATCATAAAGTTTGTTTCAAAACTACGCTAAACTCAACTTTCGTTTGCAATGTAATAGATCAAATATCTCACCCAAAAAGGGAAGTCGAATTTAAACATAGAGTTCATAACCTTTAATCTAACTCGATGGCGACCTTTTTTTCTTAAAATGGAAGGACTGTTGTATACATTATCTCTGCCAGCTGATAAAAGAACAGAAACAAGGTCATTGCAAAATCAGCTGTATGCTTTACTACAACCGTTCAAATTAACCATCATAATTTAAAGTAAGACATTCAGCGATCATGTATACTCCTTGAAAAGTGAAAAACTCCAACTTTAAACTATAATATATGAACAGTATATACCACTTCAAACTGCAACACTTCCAAACAAACGAAAAATATAATGTCGTATCAGGAATTCTGCAAAACACTCCTATTTAAAGAAATAGACTTGACCAAACGGGAGGTTAGAAGATCCCATTGTAAAAATCTAGGTAAAATGGGTTGATGGGTTGATGATTTAATTATATGCGTACGGTGGATCTCGCTGTTCCAAACTGTTAAATTATCAAAATTTCTTACATGGATTAACGTCAAAAATATATCAAGCGTTATAAATAGCGTAAATCAAACGAAGATGACGTCATTAACATGGCGTTATGTGTGCTATGCTTTACATTTCTTTAACATTTCTAAAGCAAGATCCAAATCAATACTTACATTCCTTTCATCCACGCTGTGGACTCGTCATTCCACTCAAATGCTGCCAGGTGATTACCATTCATTTTGGCAAAGGCGTAGATAATATGCGTGCACAGACTGGGGTCCACATTCTCCGGGAAAAACTTGCCAGGACCGTTCCTGTACTGTGCCCAGTTAGTGTAATAACATACTCTCCTCAGGGAAGCTGCAATATATATCTATAGTGCTATAATTTCCGTTAACTGGATATAGTTCAATATCTGTAACGAGGCATGACTTATTCGTGCTCCTTGGCGTTCGTTGTAGAGACATATAGTCTGCTGAAATTACGTTAGCGTGCTTATACATATTGTTGACTGTAAAAAATAGTAGTTATAATAAAAGCAGTTATAGATTAACTGAGTGCATTGAGGTGTAACTGTACTTTGGACTAATTTGGACTACATTGGTATTTAGGGTACACATTTGTCTACCTTTGCAATGTGTAACGTCACTGTCACATTATGCCAAATCACTGTTTATTTTTACATACAAATAACTTTAATGACTAGTCTTTACTTTCAAATAATCTTTAACCAGCTATTACATTGCATAGATGAAAAGCAAACACTAACGATTCCAATTAGAAAAGTATTGACTTACCCTTAAAGGAAGTTTTTTTTAAACTGGTATGTACATTTACATGTATACAGGTGTTAGCATATCACATAACCCAGTTATCAAAATAAATACATGTTTTATTATAAAGTTAACAAACAATGCGGTTAAAGTAAGCTTGTTTACCTGGATATTCAACGATCCTTACAAAACATATTAATACCAAGCCTAGTGTTGATAGCTTACATTTTGTTTGCATTTAAAACATGTATTAGCTTTTAATTAATATGTATAGATTTAAGGTATGATACGCCTAAATACATTTCCATAGACTTACACTATAAGGTTTTCTTCCGGTGCGACTAGTCAAAATCTCACCGACTGCTGAAATGAACTTTATTTTGTAGAATCATCCTAGTCCCACATAAAAATAACGAAATTTATGCATGTGATCCAATACTGTATGCCAGTAATTTGGAGCTGAATGACACCACCCCAATTTTTGCGGCAGTTTTATTGGTCACCGACCAAATATATCAGTATTTTCAAATACCCAATATTTTGATTATAATTTATATCCAGATTTTTTTCTCTTCATCTTTCATCAAGCGATTCTTTCAAAAGAATTTTTCTTGTACATCTTAGTTTCAGCCAATCAGCAATCAAACACATAGTGTATGTCCGCATGTTCCCTAGATTCATGTTTTCACAGATTTAGGCTTCTCATACCTTAGAGTTATTCCAGGTAGTTACCGGGAGACAACCTTACACCTGTTTTATACAGATTTACGTTTGGGGTGATTTCCCTTCACTCACATAAAATGGTTAGCTTTTAAAAAAGCTAGAGAGCTGGAGAAGAAAGGCTAAATAACTGACTGTATCAGACGTTTTTGTGTCACTTCATTAATGTGTACATAACTATGTACATGTGCAGAGGAAATTTTGTTTGAAAAAGAAAACAACTATAGCGCTTAAATTTCAACTCAATGTCCTCCATATTCGTATTTTGAAAGAATACTACATGTAATTAATATTTGTGGCTGACATTCATATTCGGGTAAGGAAATGTAACTATGTGTCCGCTTATGTAGATGAAGCAAGGACGAGTTTCGTTTTTATATCAATGCATCCAATTGCTATGTGCAGAGCCAGATACGAGATACCACGATTGAAGTATTGCAATTTTGACGTGAACGGCCACTCATATACATGTACATCAAAACTGTATTTCAGTTATTTTTCACAGGCAGACAGTTTTACTGACCATCGTTCTGGGGAGATAGGAACAAGTACTACAACACGATCTACCGTAAGAAACTGTCAGATTTTTTTCACAGAAATAAACATGGCGAAGTGCAAAGCTCGGACCCATGAGAGGTAGTGATGTCAAGTTAGCGACTCTAACCACTGGGTCACGAAAGCAGTATGTAGGTCAGACAACGATTGTATTGAAAAGAAATAACTATATATATATAACTACCAAAGATTCTAGATTTACATTATGTTTTGCAGCATGGTGGCTTTAAATACAAAAAAGAACCGGTATGTATATTCTTATTAACCCACCTGTGGCAGCACCAAAGGCTACAACTGCAACCAGAAATAGCGATAATCGGCACATCTAAAATAGAAAGAAAGACATTTGATTGCATTATATAAAACGATTTAAGTTATTTTACTTTGTGAAGTCTTTTTAAGTCTCTGATGATTTGTGAACCTTTTTTATCCTGCATAATCCGAATGGTGTCAATAGTTCAAGTCGTTCTCAGTAATGCGACAAAGCTAGAAGGGAGCCGAATACTTCTTTGTTCACCTCTTGCATTAAGTATTGACTTATATGGTCTTTTAAGAAACAACATTTTTTCGACAATGTACATCAACACGATATACCGCAGTATGCGGCACAGAATGTGATTTTGACGCATGCGCAGTACATGAATAAGCCATAGACTGCGTCAAATGCACATCTTGCTAGCAACATATGACTTTTACGTACAGCATTTGAACACACGTTCAAGCCTATAATAGAAGTATTTACATCAAACAACCTAGCCATTAAATGTCAACTGATAGTTCTTGCAGTTTATTATATCAACCAGACAATAATAATCCAGAATTTTATCCTTTAATGTCATACTTATGTCAGAGTTGAAACAAGTCGACGTATGTACCTTCGTTATTGGAAACGATCTCATTACAAGTGTCAAGAATGTTAGAATTATGAGTTATTCTAGTAAAAGTATTTCAACATTAAAAAACCACAAGTAACGAAAGTTTTGAAATATCTTTTTAATTTAGTATTGCAGCTATTATTAGAGCTACAGTTCCTTTTGGTCTTCTCTTAATCATCATTTAGAGATAAATATCGACCCTGCATGCTTAATTGACTGTTATATCAGGGATTACGTTCCTAATTTTTCAATGCAAATCAAAGTATGTATTTTTGCAGATAGCCGTGACGTACGCAGTCTGAGACGACGCAGTCTGAGATTTTAATGCAACTACGTGCAAAAGTCAGATACTGTGCCAAACACAAGTACATTTGTACTTTGCGTGTTGCAAAGACCCCAAGCGCTCTGCTATAACCCGCTGACCCATTGATACAAGCCTTGTACATGTACCATGTGACACGTTTATATGCATGTACGCTTCAGATATCTTATCTGATTAAACGTGCACCCTATTCTACATGTACATATATGGCGTTTTACGTAAAACACTGAGTGGCCTCGGAACATCCGGAAAATAATACAAACAAGTTATATCTTTTAAAAAAAAGATGGTCGACGTAGGTGACGTAATAAACACATTTTGTGTTTCAGAAGGCTCCCGGGCAGTACACTGCTTATTCCGGTACCGAAACGCTAGCCAATAATCAATGACGCTAGATGTCCGGCCCCGGACAACACCTCGTTGAATACAAAAGTTGATCTTCGTACTGTCCAGAAACCTTGACATAACGTGTTCTGTTTTTTCTTTTTTTGCAACATGATTTATTATAAATAACTATAATATAAAAAAAAAATATACACATTTTGTGTTTCAGAAGGCTCCCGGGCAGTACACTGCTTATTCCGGTACCGAAACGCTAGCCAATAATTTGCAGATTCTGATTGGTCACATTATAACGAAGTTGGTTAGCGACGCGTCCATACCAACGGAAGTTCAAATCAAAAGTATACGACTACGTCGAAAAAATAGTGTATGAATCAAATTTGTTAAATAAGAAAATTTAAACAAAAATAAAATACATGCATAACGAAATGAATTCAAAAAAATTACGTACCTTTAAATTCCAACTGTCTACTGGATTTGGCTGTCTCTTACGGGACACAGAGATAATGACTTTGCAATAGGACAGTCTGGAGGTCTTGTACGCCTTTATCTACAAATGTTGAACACTATCTGACCCTTGACACAAATTTTTGACAAATATAGTTGAATATATAATCCTTGTTTAAAATGAAGTGATTACTTAGCTCAATGAGGAATATTTCAAGTTTTGATCTAAATTTCTCGGGCTTTCAAAAATTATCCGTAGTTTGATTAAAGGGGTTGTATTAATCTCCCTACCGGGTTATACCCTTATTAATCAGGCTTTCCGTGACACATCCAGGTTACCGAAAGAAGGCCTTGGTCTGCCGAAACACAAGACTGTTAAAAAAGAGGTTTTTCTCTGATAATCTTGCATTAATGTAGTGATAACTGGAAAGAATGCGTAATGACGTCAATGTTTCTAAATGCTGAAAGATTTCAGACTTTGTATGTTAAAAGCCAAAAACAAAAATCCTAAGAATTTATTGTCGGCAAATGCAGTCATTGGTCATCATATGTGACTGTTCCCAATGAGCGTATCTGAAGCGAAATTATCAATCAGTATTAAAACAGTAGAAATTAGTGGATATTATCACTACAAGGGTCATACATGAAATATGTGTCTGACATGGCTTCTGTGTTATTGTTTCTGACCTTCCTCGCCTCACTCTTAGACAACAACATTATCGTAAGATCAACGTTATCAGCGGAAGTGGGCGACCATCAAAGCAGACTATATAGCTAAATAGAAAATGTTTTCGTCCAGTTCCATCCACCAGCGTATTTACTGAAACAGAAAGGAAACAATATGATACTGAGATACAAACATTTTGAGTGTGCAAAATTAATTATACCTTAATGTGTCATTTCTCCAGTATAAAATAATAAGTTTACGGATAGACAAATGATAAAGGACTGTGTTTAAAACAATTTTGACTTGTATCTTTTTAAAATTTATTTCGCTACTCCATGAAAAGGCACCGTCAGAAAGCGTTTTGTGTTGTTGTTTAGCTCACCTGGTACAAAGTGCCAGAGTGAGCTATTAGAATCGCACTCCGTCCGTCCGTCCACCATTTCCTTCAAACAACATCTCCTCTGAAACCACGGGGCCAATGTTGATGAAACTTTGCAGGGATGTTTCTTGCATGAAGCTCTATCAAAGTTGTTCAAAGAATTCCATTCCATGCAGAACTCTGGTAGGAAAAACTTAAAAAATCTTCTTGTCTGAAACCACAAGGCCTAGAGCTTAGATATTTGGCATGTAGCATTGTCTAGTGGACCTCTACCAAGATTATTCAAATTATGACCCCCGGGTCAAAATTGACCATGCGCGGGTGGTCACTTAGTTTTGCAAAGGGTTTATATAGGAAAAACTTTAAAAATCTTCTTCTCTGAAACCACAAGGCCTAGAGCTTAGATATTTGGCATGTAGCATTGTCTAGTGGACCTCTACCAAGATTGTTCAAATTATGACCCCGGGGTCAAAATTGACCCTGTATGGGGGAGTCACTTAGTTTTACATAGGCTTATATAGGAAAAACTTTAAAAATCTTCTTCTCTGAAACCACAAGGCCTAGAGCTTAGATATTTGGCATGTAGCATTGGCTAGTGGACCTGTAGCAAGATTGTTCAGATCATGACCCTCGGGCCAAATTGACCCCGCCGGGGGGTCACTTGGTTTTGCATAGGCTTATATAGGAAAAACTTATAAAATCTTCTCTGAAGCCACAAGGCCTAGAGATTAGATATTTGGCATGTAAAAATGCCTATTGGACTTCTACCAAAATTGTTCAAATCATGACCCCCAGGTCAAAATTGACCCTTCCCGGGAGGGGGAAGGGGGTGGGAAGAGGGAGGTGAATTGATTTGAACATGAGCCCTTGTATTATAGCCAATGGTAGTCAGGTGAGCGATATAGGGCCATCATGGCCCTCTTGTTTCTTTTAATTAGATTTTTTGGCAATATAATTGAAAATACTGTGCTTTATTCACAGTATTTACTTTCAACTACTTCCGATTTAATAACAAAGGAAAGTTTTTCCTACAAATAAATATCGATCGTGGTGGTGAGACATATATTTTGGTAAAGAAAGTGTACAGCACTTTAGTTATATAATTAACTTTTATTTACAATCAGTTCACCATGATTTATTAACAAATGTAGAGATGCTCAAACTGATCATAGTACTTCAATCTGCTAATGGTAAATGATAACGCCTCTGTGACCAGTGCACATCATGCTCTATAATTCTACATGTAAGTATATCCTTGACCCTTTCTGCACGACGATCTTGCTTATCATGGAATATTTGTATATGGTCAATACAAATAGTTCACTTTTTGATAGAAGTCACTGCAAAAAATTTTTTCGGGGGCCCCTTTTAACCTTTGGCCTTAAATGTTCAGCGTGCCCATTTTAACCTTTGGCCTTTGGTCTCTTATTCTACAGCCAAACACTCCGTCTCATCATGGTGAACTCTTAGATAGATATTCTGACACACGAGGACATTAAAGCTTGTTTGATTTGATTTGATGAGAATTTTATCAAGGTCCGTCCAAAAGAGCACTTATGTTAGCTTGATATTTGGATGAGACCCCGGCAGTCTCCCGTCATGCCTAAAAAATAAAATTTTGAAGCCAGAAAATAGGAGAAATTTACCTGACTGCAATTTCCAGCCAGTATAGCCAAAGGTTGTATTTGATTGGTTACCAAATAGTAGGCCAATCACGGCGACCAATGAGATCTAAGTGTGATTGACCTAGTTTGTATGTCTGGATCGTGGTAGCCTAACAGTTTTTAGAAAATTTTGATACTAGATGTTATATGTGTTTGTTTTGTAAAGTAAAAATCCCCTTTAATAAAGTGTTGTCCTATTTTTATTTTGCTTAGCTTTTTGTGATGATAAAAAATTTAATTGTCCTGAATGATAGAATAAAATGTTGTCCGAAAAGATGGTTTTACTTATTTGAACAAGTTAAAAAGTATGCATGAAAGTTTGACTTATGTTTCTACTCTGAAATTTTGAAAATATAAAAACCCCTTAAAACCCAAATAAGCCAGCAACCGCACAGGCTACTTGTTAACTTTACTTCTTTAATTATAATGGTGTACAATAGAAAATTATAAAGAGACTTGTACTAGTTGGTTGTTTACTACCGGAGCTAGAAGCAAAAATCGGAGCCAGGAGAGACAAAAATGATTAACCAATCAGCAGGGTGCTAATGGCCGCCAGTTCGGTCTACTACTGTTGAAAAAGCACAGTCATTAATGTAATTATTTGAATCATTTGTATCATAAATTAGATAAAATGCCAAAATTTGTCTTTAAATATATGAATGTTGCTGTAGATCATGAGTTCGTAAAATAGAAATTTTATTAAAATTTTGTGGAATTTTGGTGAGAAATTCTTTTTAATTGTTTCAGAAGGAAATTTTAATTTTAATCTGTTAATCTGTTTTATTTTTTACTTATAAATAATAAAAGAAGTAAGTGTAGATCATGATTTGCATGATCGGCGTTTCGGTCCTCAGACAGATGCTGGTGAACTACTATTCCTGATCCTGGTTGACTAACCAGTACTTTTCACATCTTCTTTGTTGTGAGTGATTGGGTTTTTCGTGCCTGAGTAAGATTGTTCTTAATGTAGTTTTGATCTTATATTACACATCTTTATTGGTTCGAAAATATAATTGCGAAAGTTAGATATGCTTTTCAAGATTAACATTGCTGTTCGTACTACTTGACCTGACCTACTTGTTGGTTTTGGGTGACCTACTGCGACTTTTAGTGCGCACGAACCGGATGGAGTTATAACAGGTGCGCGTTTGGCTTTTTTGGATCCGGCTATTTTTTGACAGTAGATTACTGCTTCCATTTAGGAAATAAGTAGTGTTTTATGCATTTTCTGCAATGTCTGGGGTATCTAGTTATAGGATCAATCACTGTTTTTGGTTAGTTATGACTTTTTATATGGGCATTAAGTATGCATTTTCTTGTTTAAGCAGTCATTAATTGTGATTATTTCTATTTTCTACGTTTTTCCAGTCATTGTCCTGGTGATTATTTTGGACATTTATTAGTTGTATGTTTGTTTTTGTAATCACCAGGGGTTTGTATATGCGTGGGTTATAATGGTATGTCGCCACAGACACTATTTTTTCCTATGTAGGTATCAAATTTCTTACTCAGACACTAGAACCGCTGAAAAGTAAAAATTTGTTAATTTCACATATTTCTATAAAATGACTAATAACTATCTAATCTACTGAGCTTCCGTCACATGTCAAGATGTCGGCTTTATACCGGGTTTGTCACGTGGTAGGTATTTGTAGTAATTATTCTATACATGTGTTTTTTATATATTTAGATAGAGAAAAAAGGATTTTTTGTCGATTTTGTTTAAATAAAGCTTTTTTCTTACGTTTTTTTTGTGTTATATCTTTGGTCCTTGTTATTCTTAATATAATTTGGTCGAAATATAAACTGTCAATGTTTTGTATCCTTTATAAATTGTCTTTTATGCTACAAAATTTTGGAAAATCGCGGAATAAATTATCTGTAATAAAATTGTCTAATGTTTTCAATCTTTTCTATTTTCATTTCAAATCTTTACTAAATCGTGCTTTATAGTTATGGCTAGGGTGTTGGGTAGCCCTTATCTAGTTCTAAAGTTTTTTGTTATAAAATTTTCATGTTTTCCGGAGGTATATGAATTCAGTGTTTTAGATATGTGTTTTGTCTCAAAGATTCACCTGAGGTGGGGGTTTGATGTCCTTGACCTTTCTGTACCGGAAGCTCATTCTTGTTAACATATATACATGTATAATAAAGTATACTAAACTACTTAAAGGTAAATTACAGGACACCCCTGGTTTACAGAGAGTGTGTTAGGGGTTTCTTAGTGTGGAAATATTTGTTTTATGTCACTAAAATGCGATACTGGCTTGCCTATTCTAATCTAATCTACGAAATAACATATCTACAATCTATAATAAACTTGCCATATCTACCCCTATGTACTTTTATCAAATATAGAGTTGTGTGAGTTGTGTGCTGTGTTCTGTATATAGGGTCATAGAGCTTAGGGCTAGCACCATGCATTCCGCGCACCATGCTCCTGCAGAGTCCAAGTACCGTTTTTCCCCCATTGCGAGTTACGCATTATTTCGTTAAGGTGGGAGTCCCAAATAAAGGGTAAGATACGGTTTTTAGTCGATCTACACTTGCGCAGTCTGTGTACTACATCATACTTCACCTTGGTCTTTTGGTACGACCGTGTGGGTGTGTGGGTTCGAGTGATTGCCGGGCGGCATTAACACTCCGTAAAAGTCACCTATGACGTTTGTGTTTTCAGTAGTGTGTATGTTTGTTCTGGTGTTTTGCCGAGCAATCGGTCCTAATCTATATTTTTTCATTGTATCCTATATTTTTGATAAATTCGAATACGGCCAGGCGAATATCTTGTGCTATTTCTTTTGGTGGATCTAACAGAGTTTTTTCCGTAATAGTTATTAGTTCTAATTTCAAAAGTTTTGTTTCAAATATTTTCCTTTCTTCCGAATATAATGGGCAGTGAAACATTAGATGGCCAAAATTTTCTATTTCGTTACAGTGTTGGCAGTTTTTGTCTTCTATGTATCGGTCCCCTTTAAGATAGCTACTTTTTAGTTTAAGTCTAGTATACATTGTGTCTATTTTTCTATCATGATGGTACGTTTGTAATTTGCTAGGCGGTTTAATATTAATTTCTATGTTATGTGTTGAGCAGTAAGTTTCCCATTGCTGTAGATATTTTTGTTTTACTTTATCTTTTATGATGCTGTAGACTTCCGGTACGCTGAGCTTAATATGAATTTCTGTACCGGAAGTGCTGCCGTATTTTGCTTTGTCGTCTGCTAATTCATTTCCGTTTATGCCCACATGACTTGGTACCCACATTAACTGAATTTCGTCCCCTCTATGTTTTATATCTGTGATTGTTTTTAGTATATTAAAGATCATTTCTTGTCTGTGAGATTGTCCTGATTTTATTGCCATTAAGGAACTAAGACTATCACTAATAATGACTGATTTTGTAATATGATTTTCTTTACAGTAAGTTATCGCATAATCTATTGCTGCTAATTCGCATGTAAATATTGAAACTTGATGTTGAAGCTTTAAACTCTTGTTGTGTAAGATTGTTCCGTCTTCTCCTATAACTACTATGCCCGCCCCTGCTATTTGTTTTGACGGGTCCTTACTTCCATCTGTATAAATTTGGGTAAAGTCTCTAAAGTGTCGAATAATGTTTAGATTTGCAATCATTTTGTTTCTTTCAGCGTTTTCAGATTTGTTAATTTTTCCTACTAGATCTAAATTGATCTCAGGCATTTCAATATTGATTAGTTGTTCATAGCACGGTTCTTGAATTTGGGTATCGCCTAGGCCGTATTCTGTAATTAGAGTTCTGATGTGTTGTGTGTAAGGTTTCTTTAAATTTTTGTTACTTTTGATTTTGTAAAAATATGCCGGGTGGTCGCATATATCGTCATTGATAGGTAAGTTTGGGCCCAGTCTGGAGCTTCTGGCCCAATATTTTAGTGCTTGAAGTTCTCTCTGTAGAGGTAGTGGGATCATAGCTGTTTCGGTATGTAATGGGAGAGTAGAGGTATGCCTCGGACATCCTAGTATGGTTTTTAGTGCCCTATTTTGTATTCTTTGAACCTTTTTTAGTTGTGATTCTTTTGCGGAGGCGTATACTATGCTGCCATAATTGATTTTGGTAAGGATGAGGGCCTTGTAAATGTTTAGAAGGCATTTTTTGTCTGTACCCCAAGATTTTCCCTTTACTGCTCTTATGATATTGAGATCTTTAAGACATCTTTTTGTCATATATTCTATATGCATTTTCCAAGAAAGTGTTTTGTCAAAATACATTCCCAGGAATTTTGCGTGTTCATTGTATGTGAGGTTCGTACCACATAACGTTAATTTCGGAAAGTTGGTGGCTCTTTCCGGAGGTTTTACGGACTGTCTATGTATTAATAAAACTTGAGTTTTAGCTGGGTTAATTATGAAGCCCCATGATTTGCTCCATTTTTCTATTGTATTCAAAACAGTTTGAGCTTTTTTAACTGCCTGTACCGGACTATATGAGGTTAGCCATGTGGCTGAATCATCTACAAATTGAGATATTTTAGCATTTATAGTTGGTTTTTCTCTGTTTAATCCATTAATTTGTGTTTCAAAGGTATTCATCATGAGGCTGAAAATTATGGGAGATAATACCGCTCCCTGGGGGCACCCATTTACTGTTTCCACTACCTCTGAGAGAGCTCCATTGTATTTTACCTTAATCTGTCTGTTTTGTAGAAAGCACCTTAACCATTTTATCATGCGTCCTTGTATACCAGAGTTATGGAGTTGCAAGAGTGCTCCTTCGTTCCACATTTTATCAAAAGCATTACTAAGGTCTAAAAATATAGCTATGAGATATTTATGTTCTGCCTGTGCTATTTTGCCATCTGACTCTAATCGTGTGATATTGTCGTCACATGAATGATGTGTTCTGCATCCTGATTGGTATTTAGACATTATATTGTTTTTTTCCAAATATGCGCACAGTCTGGGTTTTATCATTTTTTGCATTAATTTTGTAAACGTTGATGTTAAAGAAATTGGTCTGTACGAGGCAGGTTCATTTTTGTCTTTATTAGGTTTTAGTAATGGAATGATAACTGCATGATTCCAGCTTTCTGGTGTGGTGCCCTCTACCCATGATTGATTAAATATTTGTAATAATGTATTTCTACTTTCCTGTGGTAATTTTTTAAGTATTTTGTAATGTATCAGATCTTCTCCCGGTGCACCGTCCTTGCAGTTCGACAAAGCTTTATTAAATTCGAATATAGTAAATTCTTGGTTGTATTCTTGGGAGTTGTCATTATTCCTATTATTGATATGTTCATTAACTGCTCTGTTAATAATTCTTTTGTTTGATAAAAATTCTCTAGTGTATCCGTTATTACTACTGGCTTCAGCATACTGTTGGACTAATGCGTTAGCTTTTTCTTTTGGCTCAGTGATAATTTGCTGGCCTATTTTAAAAACTGGATTGCTTTTTGGTACGCTGCCTTTTACTTTGTTTACAAAATTCCAAACTTCTTTAGATGAGGTATTGCTTGTTATAGTTGAGCAGAAATTGCGCCAACTGTCTTGCTTCGCTTTTTTTACTACTCTTACTGCTCTTGCTCGGGCCATTTTGAATAGTATGAGAGTTATGGGAGTTTTTTCCCTTTTATGAATTTTGCGCCTAATTTCTCTACTTCGTATGGCTTCGTGGCATTCCTGTGTCCACCATACTTTTTTGACTCTAGTTTTTACAATTTTTGGTTTGGATTTTGGAATTGTTTTTTCTAAAATACTATTGAGTATATCTAAAAATTCTTTGAAATTTTGTTCAACTGTTTGTTCTTTAATCTTATAATTCAATTCTGTAATGCATAAATGGTGAAATTCCATCCACTGGGCAGTGGATGCCTTGTCTATGAGCCATTTTTCATTTATTATTGCATTTTCAAACCTTATTGGTGTTTCTATTATTGTTATTACAGGAAGATGGTCACTACTGAAGCTATTGTCGACTACAAGGAACGTTGCCCTATGGTGCAGACCTGAGGAGACTATAGACAGATCCAGGGCTGAGTCTGTCTGGTTTGCCTGCTCGGCGAGACGGGTGCATTGGCCATCATTGATGCAATTGAGATCTGACTCATTCATAAAGTCTATCAGATCCTCTGCCCCAGCATCGCGCCTAAAATCATTTTCGGGGTTCCAAAGTGGATGTTTTAAGTTAAAGTCTCCTACTATTACATTAGACTGTCCTAAGTTTTTGAAGATATTCCTAAAGACATTTATGTTGTTGTTTTCTTTACTGTTTGTGTAATAATTATAAATCGATACGTTACTATCTTTGCCAATGATCTCTATTGCAATGTTTTGATTAACAGTATTATAGTCCGTTTGTTTTGTTAAGTATGAAAGTCCGTTGCGGACATATATACATAATCCCCCTGAGGTGGGGGTTTCTTTGTTGTAAAACATAACTGGTTTTTGATAATCCTTGAATTTGAAAGGATTATGTTTTTCTGCCAAATGAGTTTCTTGTAAACAAATAACATCTATAGGTTCTCTTTGGTCTATGAGAAAGTTTTGTAATTCATTACATTTACTATATGATTCAGATCTCATACCCCGAATATTCCATGATATGATGCTGAGGCAGGGCCTGACGGACTCAGTATTTACCTCAGCTGTTTTGTGATCCATTAAAGAATTATTCGGAGTTGTTTTTGGTTAATTATTAATTAATCTATGGTCTGCATATGTTTAGCGGACAGTGAATTGCCATTTGTCCATTTGGGCCTGGGTACATGATATGGGGGTGTGGGTGATTTGAATTTGTGATATCCCTTAAGTTTGGTATTGTGTGTGGCTCCCCTCGGAATCTGTAATACATTGGGCCAATATGTTGTCTTGTACGGAACCCATAATTCCCTCCCCAATTTGGTTCTCTTTTAATTTGTCTGTGAGGTGGGTGTAGGGGATAAGTACACCGTTCTTGTTTTATGTTAATTATTTCTTTCGTATTGAGTGTTCTTTTGGGTGTTGGGGGTTTTGGAGTATCTACTTTTGGTGTTTCTTGGGGTTTCTTAGCAGTTGGGGTGGGGGTGACAACGGGTGTAGGAGATTTATCTTGAGGGGTGTGCTTTAGTTCGGCACATTTTGATTCGTACTCTTTTTTGATTTTACTATTTGCTTCGTTTATTTTTTTGAACATAACTTCTATAGACGGGGCAGGTTTTGCTGGAGCCCCAGTGATTTCCTGAACAATTGTTACATTTTAATTCTCTAGCATTGCACAGTCCTATTTCGTGATTACCGGTGCATTTCGGGCATTTAATCTTATTTCTGCATTGTCTTGTTTTGTGCCCGGGAGCCTGACACTTTCTACATCTAATGTATCCTAGCGTTGTTGGTCTTACTAGTAAATTTGTCCCTTTGAGTCTTAATGGCATTTCTTCGCATGTGAAAGTTATTATTAATTCATTGGTAATTTCCCTTTTTCCCTTGTTAATAAATTCTTTTTGCCTTATTGTTGCAATGTTTTTGTTGTTTTTTATAAGCGTATGCCTTAATTGTTCGGTGCTCTGGTTTTTTGGCACCTCTAAAACTCCCATGCTGATTTTTGCTATTTTTGAGGTAGGGGGTTTTTTGTTTTCTATTTTGATTTCATGTCTTCCGAACCTGAAATCTGTGATTTTCGTTTCAAAATCTTTTCTTACTTGGAGAAATAAAGCCCCCTTATTGTTTTCCAATTTCCTTATGACATTACCGCCGAATTGATGTTTTAAATTTTTTTCTATATTTGATAATTTCTGTGTGCTTAATCCCCCTTGAACCCCCTTTATGACCATATCGACCCATTTTTCTTTAATGATTTCTTTTTGTTCAGTGGTCTGTTGTTTTGTAGAAGGGGGTGATGGGGTGGGGGTTGTTTTTAGATTTTTCGTTTTGGTAGCGATTTTTTCCCCTCCCTCTTCTAAAATCTGAAATTTGTTCTTTAATTGGATGGGAGAAGAAATTTTGTTATTTTTCCTTTCATTTTGAGGGGTGTCTAATATTTCTATTGGGGTAGATGTATTGCCCTTATTGTTGATATTGATTTGAATTGGGCTATTTAAGATTATTTGGGATGTTATTGCCCCCCCCTTTACTGAGACTGTTATCTTTTTGAATTTTTGGTGATCCTAATAATACTGGGGATGGTTGTGACCCCCCTTCTGTCCTGGTAATTTGTTTTTTAGGGGTGTCCTGTTTTTTTGGTTTTTTTAACTAATACATATTCATTCTCTAGTCTACTCACTACTCTAAAATATACATCTTCATCTACTTTTGTGAAATTGCAGAGAGAATTTTTCGATAAATTTATCTCCCTGTCTTGATCTGGCGTATCTGGGGTTTGCCCTTGATTATTAGTTTGCCCTACTTGATAATCAAGATTTTCAGTCTTTGTGACTGCTGACACCCTGTTGTTTGTCTCTGTTTGTGTAACACCTACTCTACTTGAATTATTGACAGTTTGCGTACTAAGTGGCACTGAATTTGTTTCAGTTTGAGTGCAATTTTTGACACTTGTGGTTCGAGTTTCTTTGTTTACTTGATAATCAAGGTTTTCAGTCTGTGTGTCTGCTGACACCCTATTGTTTGTCTCTATTTGTGTAACACCTACTCTACTTGAATTATTGACAGTTTGCGTACTAAATGACACTGATTTTGTTTCCGTTTGAGTGCACTTATTGACACTTGTGGTTTGAGTGCCTTTGTTTATAGTGCTCTTATTGTCACTGGCACTTGTCGACATCTTCCTAGCACTAACTATTTCCTCTACTCTATCTTGCATTGATTTTGTTGAGGCATTCCCTACTCTACTCATTGATATTTCTTCGAGTGTCAGGTTTAGCTCACGCCATGAAAATCTCTCTGAGATCATGTGTGACCTGTCACCTGCTAAGTCGTTGACTAGCCTGATCGTTCTACTCTGTTGTGCCCTACGGGCTACTGTACTTATTCTTTTTTTTGCTCCGACTGCTTTAACTGCAGATACCTTTGCCTTTGACGCCAATTGTTTTATGCCAATCATTATTCTTTTTGATTTATTCTTTAAAAAATGTCGAAAAAGTAAGAAAACACTTAGATATTATGTATATGAATTTTGAAAGAGTTCGTTTACTTAATAAACAAATAATATTTGCCGAAAGATGACGTTACGTTATGATCGACCTGTCCTGAATTTTGAGCACTTTTTTGTTATACTTTCTTAATTGTTTTCCCTTATATACCATTGAATTACCTTGGACCCCACTAAACCTTTTTCTCTTTTCCCACTGAAAATAAATACTTGCGTTTCAGCTCTCTTTTTAGTTATTTACTAGTTGAATTAATAGTTTATACACTACGCTTACTTACTGGGTCTTGATTCTAATAATCAAGACTCTTTTCCTAACTTAGCTACTAAATTCTGTTTTGAAGAATAGTAGTCGGTTTACCTAAGTATTTCGGCTATCTTTCACCTAATTTTCAACAACTATTGTCCCAGCCAAATGCTTTCCTAGTTTAACTTTCTTACCCCACTTTTGTTTTTTCTTTACCCTTGTCTTTCCCGCTCGTAACTTATCCTATTCTTTATCCTTAATCCTGATCGCGTATCCCTCCTAGTGGCACTTAACTTAAGTAAAACAAATTTAACACTTAAACACTTTAACTTTTTAGCTTATGAAATTTTTTATCTCGAATATTTTCTAAGTACGAAAAATTTTCGGACTTAATTGATCTGAGTGACAATATCTGAGCACATATTTTTACATGTTGACAGATCAACAGTCAGGTGAGAAGTGATGCTGCGATTAAAGCTTGTATAAGGTCCATTTGGATATATAGCATTTTATACTTACCTTGCCTATTTGGTCCTTACTCATGTGTGCCACGCGCGTCTCATTGTGGTGAATATTTTAGCCATTTTATTTTACATTAACCAATGCATGCGGTCAATATTTCCGTGCGGAGTAACGAAGTGCATGCATCGCGATGTGATTCAAATTACGGGGAGACACGCGTATCCAAATAAAAAGCTTTGAAGAAAAAATTTTTTTTTATTTGTTTTTTGAAATTTTTTTTATTTGTTTTTTTTTTTATGGGAATTGTATTTTCCATTTATAGGAAGGACGGGGGTTGGGACGTAAATGTAATATAATCGCCTTAAAGCTCACGGAACGTCCCTAAACGCGTCATGTGCCCAAGCAAACTCATATGAGAATAGGAGTCTATACAACAGCTTTACGTTTCAATAAAACAAACGGCTTGTTTGAAACTTTAGATAAGGGTTTTTGACTGTTGTACATACAGTCATGTCATACATTGTATGAACAAAAGTCCACAGAATGCCTCTCAAACAAAAAAGGAAAGTGACATATAATCACCAGGAACAGACACATTGTTAGATGTGCGTATTATTTAAACAAGTGTTGTCTGGTCATTCCTTCTTTGTGTAAAACTCTTAGACGATAAAGAAGCCGTCGACTATACAGACAACAGAGAAAGCAAAACATTCAGACATGTACAAAGAAACATCAATCCGCCAACTATAATGAGAAAAGGCATAACAGAAAATTTGTCTGCAGCCTTTTCATGTAATTGAAGGATTTGAGGATTCATTCTTCTTCGTGAAAGTCTGGTGGTTGGTGAGTGCGGTATGTAAAGGTGTTCAGGGATTATGTTAAGTACATAAGCTTTCCAAATATCGCAACAATTTCGGCAAGGGCATCCCAGATCGAAAAAGTACACTGTAAAACATTTCCGTTGAATTCACCGTATAGGGGCTGACAGCTGGTTTCCAGTTCTTTCACCGTAATTTGTTACGATCAACCGTAAATGGCAACAGGAAATTACAGTACAAAAACATGCAGCTGGGCCCAGTCCTTGTAGAGCATGCACTTTCTATTTTGGTAAACCAAAATCAAGGTGAACAAAAATATTTGTGTGAAAGTTGGTGACTCTGCACTTACAGAAGGGTCAGTGGTGCCAAATTTTACACCACGTGCCTCCGAGTGAATTTCATGCGTACCCCATAATATGTTTCTTACACGGGAAATCCCCGTAATCTATGAAGCTATATTCATCCTTGCATACCAGATCGGGATTTCTTGCATACCAGATCGGGATATCTGATGTATTTATTGTCGGGCGCATACACCGTATTTTGTCCATATAAGGTAATGTGTAGTGGTCAGTAGTTTTGGCGGTAAGTTTACACGAGTATTTTGCGTTTTATTGAAGTAGCCATTCGAGGTTCTTTCGTCAAGCCGTCAACTAGTAAAATTTGCAAAGTTGTTTTTGGACATTATGTCGGATTCGCTCGAGGAAATTAAAAGCTATTTCCAAAATTACTTCGATACAAAGTTCACGGTATTTAAAAATGACATATCTAGACCGGCGAGCGCTGAATCAATCCCGGCAGTAAAACCCGCAACCGTTAGTTCTAAAGGATATCAAAAACAGTTCTTGACTACTCCGTTACTGAATTGTGAAGTTGATGACATTTTTGCTCAGCTCACAAGGAAACTTAACCACCGCAACAAGATCATCAGGCTAGCCGACAAATCGCCAGCCGGTTGGTTAACCGTCTCTCAGTACGAACAGGACGATCTCGCCAGCGACGAGGAAGACAGCAAAAAGATAAAAAAGGCAGAAAAGTCAGCTTTGTCTATTTTGAAGGAACGCGATGAGAAACGAAAGACAGATAAGAGACAATTCACATCTTCACGTTATTCTCCTTATCCTCCAAGTTCCTGTTGCTTCCGGAAGCTCTCTCAGGCCACCATTTGGCGCACAAGCACAGGGTAATTTTCGAACCTTCTCGTACAGTATGCAGTGGCGTCCGAGATTCATTTCCGGTCCAAGACCCAGCGACCAATGTTTTGCCTGTGGAAAGTTCGGCCATTACCGATCAAACTGCCCTCACGACATCTTCAACCAGAAACTCCAGCCCGACGTTAAATCCGTCTCGGACGATTCCTTGTCCAGAAAGCAGTGATCAGCATAAAACGTCAGACATTAACGAGTTCAAAGTTGAGTATTCCTTTAACTTTCAAACTTTTTACGATCATAAAGAATATTTCGAAATCCAAGAAAAATTGTATTCACCCTCAACATCTGTAAAGGGCAGACTCAAGCAGAATTTAAATTTTTGGCAAGAAATCAGAGCAAGTAGTTATATTGTTGACGTAATTAAAAACGGATACAGAATTCCTTTTATTCATACCCCCGAATCGGTTAATTTAAAAACCAACAAATCCGCTAGAGAAAACATGCCATTTGTTTTGGATGCAATTTCGGAATTATTAGATACAGGGCGAATTTTAGAGGTTCCTTTTGAACCTTTAGTAGTCAATCCGCTAACAGTATCCATAAATCGTTCTGGAAAGAAAAGGTTGATACTTGATTTAAGGCACGTAAATAAGTATCTTTGGAAGGAAAAATGCGTTTCGAGGACGTGAAACTCGGTTTAGAATATATAGAATCTACGAAAATGGGGGGATACATGTTTAAATTTGATTTAACGTCCGAATATCATCATATAGATATCGCATCAGAGCACCAAACTTTTCTGGTTTTTTCTATGATGCAAAACAACACGGTTAAATATTACGTTTTTACTGTGTTGCCTTTCGGCTTATGCTCAGCAGGATTGATTTTCACAAAAGTTTTGAGAGAGCTTGTCAAACACTGGAGATCTCATGGCATTAAAATTATAGTCTATTTAGACGATGGTTGGTCAGTTAACTCGTCTTTCTATCAAACACTTACAGACTCAGATTTCGTTAGGATCACATTGCATAAGTCCGGCTTTCTTGCAAACGATAAAAAGTCTGTTTGGGTCCCAGTTCAAATCATAACGTGGCTCGGCCACGTTTTTTATCTAAAGTCCGGTGTACTCAAAATCTCCTCAGAGAGGGTTCAGAATTTAAAGCAAGAAATTGCAGCTTTAAATTCGAATCTTGACAGAGTTACTCCCCGTAGATTGGCAAAAGTTGCTGGTATGTTAGCCTCAATGCATTTTGTGTTAGGTAAACTTGCACGTTTAATGACCAGGACTATTCATGATAAAGTCATTACCGACAGGCACTGGGATTCCATACTTGTTATTGCAGAGGATTCTTCAGAGCTCAGGGAGTTAAATTTCTGGTTGCACAATTTAGATAGCCTTAACTGCAGGGATTTATTTCCAGTAACAAAAACTTCAATTCCCGTTTATTCTGATGCTAGCGATGTCGCTTGTGCAAGTTTCTCGCCTCGCTTTGCTAAAGGTGTTGCTCATAGAGAATGGTCGGACGATGAAAAGTTAGAAGCTCCACTTGGAGAGAACTAAAATGTATAGAATGGGGACTGCGCGCATTGTCTCCAATTTTATTAAATATAAGAGTTCAGTGGTTCTCTGACAATAAAAACTGCGAAATCAGTATTCAGTCGGGTAGTTCTAAGCCAGATTTACAAGCGTTAGCCTTGTCTATCTTTAATTACTGTAAGGAAAGCAAAATAAATCTTTCCATTCAATGGATTCCTCGTTCTGAAAACGAAACCGCAGATTCTTACTCGAGGATCGTAGATTTAGATGACTGGGGCGTTTCCAAAGATTTTTTTGCATTCATAGATAAAAAAGTGGGGTCCCTTCACAATAGACAGGTTTGCAAATCAAGATAACAGAAAAGTATTCTGCATGCATTTTTATTTCGAAGCACTTGCACGGGATATTTTATTTTGTTTCACATTTTACTTTGTCTCGAGTGAAAGGCAAGCATTCGCTTCGCTGAAATTAGTGTAATTTTATAGGTGTCAACATAGAGTTTCTTCCAGATTCAAAATAAACAGACAAAAGCAGGTTGTATTATCCCTCGAATCTTCTGTCTTTCATTTCACCCCGAAGATATAAACTTATTATTACATTAACCCAAAAGAGAAGAAAAAACACGCAAGGTTTGATCGGTGTGCAGAGTATTAAATGACACCATCTGTAAAATTTAACAGTTATTATTCTACGGCAGAAATGGAAAAGATTTTTTTCCGCATTAAATCCTTATTTCTTCAAAAATGTTAATTATAAATTCAAGCAATGTGGACGGTGGTCAAATCCAGCTGTAATTTTGAAGGAAAAATGCATTTTGACCATATGGTTTTAAACTGAAAAACAACATTCTTTTTACGACATTCAACATCAAGCGTTTATTAGAGATGTAAAATCTATTGATATTCTGCTATTTCTCAACTTAAAAAAGCCTACAGAATTGTAATGTCAGTTTTTATCAGATCAGGAATAACTAATTTGGAAATAAAAAAGTCGACGTACTATTTAACGCGGACGCCTATTTACGTTTAAAATGCACACCATGCTTTTGCAACATATTTGCCGTGTGCGTCTGTACTTTAAAATGCAGGTCTACAATTTTCTACAATTCTCACGAGCAAACATTACGCACGTGTAAAGGGATCAGCCGAATAAGAAACATGAAGAGCACACTAGATTCATTCCCATTATCATGTCAAAATTCACGAATGTTGTAGCTTTTGTATTAATTTGTGACTATTGTCAACAATTACTTCCAATACATTTTATTTTCAACATCCGTTATTTTACATTAGATTCATTAATGACTGAACATGTGACTGTAACGAAGAAGTGCTCTCTAGTTAAATCATTATTATTATTTTCATCATCATTATTTCTATTATTATTATTTTTTTTTATATATTAATTGCGATTAATGTGAATGATAATGTTGAATGTTCTTTATCTTCTGTTAGAAATGGTAAAATTTAAGCAGAAGATTTTCCCCTTTACGCGTAAAAGTAACACGTCAAGTTCAATATCTCCCTTAGGCAATATTTAGATGCAATCGATAATCAATGATTTATGACCCTGTCCGTTATTTCCGGATATTACCGAACCGTAGTTGTTTCCGTTAACTTCTAATCCCCGATACGTATCGATTGTCGGCTGATATAGCGCTTGACACTTTTTCTGCCGTATGGATTCTATTGATTTAGTCGATATATTTTGTCATGCTTTTAGAACCATCAAGCGGCATGCACAGGTGAGTGTAGCGTACCAGGGACCCATACAGTGATTTTTAGTTCAAAATAGCCTAGTTACTATATATCAATAAGAAGGTAAACAACACCATTTACACATCGACCCACTTTCAGCCTTAATTGCTTCATCTAGAATAATGCATATTTATTAAAACCTATTGCATATATAGCATAAGTGTTTATCATTTCCGTAAAAGTTTACTTCAAGGCCCAAAAGCAAACCGTTTTGAAATAGCGACAGATAATTTCCGATTTTTTTTACATTTTTCGTCAACCCGAATAAATCTCACACATTTCTAACACTGAATTCTTTCCTTTTAACAAGCTTTTAAACAATCTCGCCTTGTGTCATCCAAATATTACACAACCGACGCTCGTAGAAATTGGTTTGATAAATATTTCCACACGCTTTCCAGTTTTAATACGATCCGTTAATATAGTATTCATTTTATTTCGTTGATATATTTTGTAAACATATACATGCAGCCATACTGATTATGGGAAAAACTAGTTTCCATAACGCATCGATCGGCCAGGTCTTACCAAGTCTAGGTTACACATCACTAATACATGTCTATGGAATACTGAGCTCAAGTAGCAGTGTTGTGCCGTTCTTGTGTATGTCCACAGTGACGGTTGCACATTGGAAAACAGACGTACCCG
>JAFMSR010001346.1:0-29748 GCA_022818135.1 Saxidomus purpurata | reverse complement strand
GATACTTTGCATTCAGATTGACCATTGGTCAAGTTATTCGTTTAAACCAGAGATGGGAAAATTGGACTATTCCTGGATTAATTCTGGATCTCATTATTGTGAATTATATAGTAGATGAAACTGGAAAAATTAATGATAACACATATCGGCAAATTAAGGAACTGATAACGTAACTGGATTTTTCGAGATACAAAAATAAATCAGTAATGCCTTAACAAACATAGACATACTTTGAAGCATCAAAGTAAAAAAAGGTAAGAAAACTCTATGCATAAATTAACAACCTTCTTTTACAAGATCAACAATAGATACACTGAATCTGTATCTAGTAAAACAGAATAAAACAATACAACATCAAACTTATAAGATAAAACACGGGCCTACAAATGAAAATCTATATACAGGAAAATAATAAACCAACTCTGAGTTGTGAAAATCTGCTATGGATACAAATATAATTTAGAACATTTCTATTGCTATGAATTTAAAATAATAAGCTGGGATATTACAAAATATAGGTATTCCAGATCCTTAAACAATTAAGAATTTATAGTTCAATGGTACAAAATTGACTTTGTTGGATATAACCACAAACACGCGCTGATCGTTTGGCATTGGTTTTTCAAATATATAAAGGTTACCTTTATAGCAAAAGAAGATCGTGTAGTCATATAATACTCTTAATACATGCATATTGTCACACGAATCGCATTTAATTAAATACTACGAACATCATTGAATCTCTCGAACGTTTCTGGGAAATTCCTTAAACAGCGAATTTCCACTTTTTAAAATTTAAGGAAACATGTGTGGTTTTGATATTGTTTTCTTCTTGTTTTGACTGTAATACTGTTTATGTTTTTAGTTTAACTGAAAAACAAACGGCTGGCGTTTGTCTGTTCCAAAAGAAAAAAAAAGAAATGTGGGCTATTTGTACTGTTTTACAAACCGATCTTTAAAATTCCTATGACCAACTTTTGATTATGACTTTTAACGCAACGGTGAGTGACATAGGGCCGTCGACCTCTGTTAAATCACCAATCATTTTATTTTGAAATGCATTTCCGTACAAACTCTTTTGTTGCCAAATGGGAAGTTTGCATCTATCATATCAAGGAACAAGTGTAAATCTCCGTTTATACTAATGTAAAGCTGTTGAAAGGTTGTTAAAATGGAACGAAGATCAGAGAAGACGGGGTTATCTGAAATCAAAGCATTAATAGTACCATATAAGAAACATTGTAAGGATTAGATCAATGGCTGACCAGTTTAAAAGTGTTGATTTTTACTGTATATTTCTTTTTACGAGAAATTTCACGGCTTATAATTCATTTAAGTTTAATAGTACAGTATATGAGGAAAATTTACAATTTTAAGATATTCAGCCCATAACAGTCAATTTTTCAAAGGCCACGAGAATTGGTATTTTCGTAAAGCTATAATACTGCTCAAAATGACCAGAAAAAGTACGGTCAAGAAAGTCCTAAAAACATGAGATATGTTTAGAAATTAAAAGGAAATAAGTTATGGTCAACCATGTCTTTCATTTATGCATGAAAACACAAATTTATCATATCAAATTTATCATATCAAATTGATTGAAAATCATTTAATGACCCGCGGGTCAAAACATGTGTTGTCATTTGTCAACTGTGTTCAATAGGGATAAAACTGTTGTATATATTTATGTTATTTAGCTATAATTTTCGCAATGCTTGTTAACGATACCAAACCATTGGGAATGTATTACATTTAATTGCGTTTATTATTATAATATTGAAAAATATTATCATTTTAACCATATCCTTTCAGTGATTCATATTCAAATCTTAGAAGAAATTTTGATCTAATTACAAATATATGGAATTTCATATCCCTACTCCCATCTTGTAAATTAAGATTCACCGAATGTTTTATCAGAAAGAGTAATTTGTCAATATTCAGTAACAATTATAACAATTTAACATAATATTGGTAATAAACTATTCGGTATACACTGCAGAGTTACAGTAACAACAATAGTCTTTAAATTCCACTAACTAATGAGCCTGCTGAAGAAGTATTAGTGATGCATATAACTCCAAAGTTTAAAAAATGTGAACAAAAGAAGGCAAAAGATACCAATCAAAACAAAATTCGAATATTTTAATTGGGATGATGAATTTTACCGTCTTGATTTTCAAATAACCAGATCAGAAATCAGCATTTACCGAATACGGGCTTGTCACAGACTTCTCGTTCTTGCGTACTCTTCAGCGTTAAAGAGGACAATGATGCAAGCTGTTCGATAACGGAAGCGTATTATAGTTTTAATGTATCATGAATGAATCCCCCTATGATTAGCGTGTATTTTGTAACTTTAATTGTAGAAAATCATGTATTTATAATATGGAGAAAAGAAAACAATCGCCGGCGAAGGCTTTATTTACAATTTCATGAATCTGTATAAATGACTACTGAAATTAATAAAATTTCAGCATTTCAACAAAATATTAGTAAAGTGTTGCAATAATACTGAAAGGGTAATTAAAAGAGAGAAAATGCTTTAAAAATGCTAACATACTTCTGCAACTTGCAGTAAATAAACGGGTGTACGGGTACTTTTTATTCATTTATTCTTCTACTTTTCAGGTAAAAGTATAGATTAATCATTAAGAATATCAATTCAAAACGCTGCTGTTTTTTACACAAAATGATTTCTTTTTTGAAATACGAAAATAATTCCATAGTTTTAAAAGTGTTGTCATAGTACCAAATAATGGTATTCATATGAAGATACAAAAAATAAATGAAAAACGCGACGCTGTCGTTTTCTTTCTTTGACATGATTAATACTGTATAGATCTGTAAAAATATAAATTAATATCTATTAATTTCAACATTATATCTTATTTTAACTAAAAGTTTAACATCGTCATACTATTTAAAAGATATTTAGACAGAAAAAAAAGACCGCTTTGCATGCAGTTTTATTTAAGTTAATATGGACCAAATGTCTATTTAGGTCAGTGCAGTTAATTATCACGCCTGTATATTAAAACTATTAATCGTTGCAGAGATTATTAATTTCTTTAAATCATATCCCCATTTAGACGAAAGGGGAACATTAAAAGGTTTAAGTAAAATATTTTTTAAAACTGTTACAGTACCATTTTTATGAAAGAAAATAACCGCCGAGTGAATGTGTCTGTCGTTTCTTTTTTGCATTGATCATTCTAAATTATAACTTTAAATATATTTGAATGATTAAAAGAATAATATATTATTAAACATCAGTAAATGAGGTTTACCAAACTCTCGTTAAAAGTGTTCTATAAAACAAATATAAATGATAAATCAATATATCAGTATATACGCTTACGCAGTGGCGTGAAACTGTCCCCTCAGTTGCTAATACGGTCGATATTCATTGATGTCGAGCATGCGCAGAGGTCTATGAAAAACCCGTATTGTTTACCTGGCTGGCAAAGATGAGTAAAGATAAGAAAATGTAAATAAAAATGGGTTTTGCGGGATATGCTTAGTTATGGGCTGAAAACCTTAAGATTAACAAACAAGGATGTAAACAACTAAAAATCTCAATGTTAAATCCTAACAAAAACGTTCATTTTAGATTAGATCTACAAAAGCAAGACAGTATCTTTATATCTAATATATTATCAGTACAAAGCTTCAAATACGAGGCATCTTAAATGAGCACAACCACAAAACCATGAAAGTCATTCCCAATCATATAAATAACAGCAGTTAAGATAAAATAGTTTCAATGGTATAATCAAGGCTTTAGAACATTAATGTTGATCTTACATGCCGTGACTAGTGGCTAAAATATATCTACGTTGCAGCACGTACTTTTGTTTTTGTGCAACATTTTATTACAACATCTCGATATGTTCAGATATTTTTCCAGCTGCCTGTCCATGTATAATAGTATATGTGAAAACAAAGTACCCAAATTCAACGACATTAAATATAAGATAATAACGTATTGGTGGGCAATGTGAAAGTACCAATTTCTTATTAATAAACGATATGTCCTTGATATAGACAATTTTGCTTTGAGACAAAGACCATGAACTGTTATATACAAGTCTACGCTCACAGTTCTAACCTGACCAGATTGTACTATATTGTTTTCGTCTCTTGTAAAACGAAAGTCGTGGTAACGTCAGCGCAACAAAGCAAAAACTGAATAAAAAGACAGATAAACAAACAGCCATTTTTATCTGAGAAGACTCAACCATGGTTTAGGCAATTATTGAAAATCAACCCGGGTTCATTGAATGTCAACTTCCTGTCAACTAGGCGTAGAAAACACTGGATGGTATAGGATCGTGTTTATAGTAATTAAAGAAACGTTCATAACTTTAGAACCTATGAAATTGTATTTTTATTTCATTAAAACTCTAAGTGTCTTATTGCTTTAGACTAACATATTTAGATGAAATATACTTTATATTAGATACGAACGAGAGAAATTCTGAAGTGTCTTTCAAATGGATGGTGGAGGGCATCTTGGTGTAAATTTATGTTGGTAATTACTTTAAATTGGCGATTTAGAAGTTATTTAGTAAGGTAAACATCTCTGGGTTCAAAATGGTCGTATTTTCATTATCGTGTTTCTGATTTTATCTATTTTTGTGTGAACTCGCTCGAAAAACTTATGACCAGCGTATCTGTATCAAAAGTTGTCGTCTATTATAAATGTTTCGTCTGCGTTTGAAAGGGGAAGCACGGTGTCAATAAAATATATGAAACCTTTATGAAATTTGAAGAGACCTGTCTGACTGGAGTTAATGCAGATTGAAAGTATTAATACCATAAAAGTTAAACAAAGCTTTTATTGCAACAAGTAAAATGTAGAATAATATTGTTCTATGTTAATAATGAAAATTGATACTGCGTTAAAATGTAATATTGAAAGCTTAAACACTTATCTTTTGGCAACTTGCAGTTTTACGCAATGTTGCTAAATAATCTTTGATACAGCTAAATGGGTAATGTAACTATGTAAAATAAAACTCCTTAGATACTCAAATTTTGTCAGGTACCATGATGCATCTGAGTCATACTAGGATCTTGGCAAGTTCACCAGGAGATAATTCCCACCGTCGGCCGGGACTATATAAAATCAAAAGAAAATTGCTTGTATATTTGTTGAAATAAAGTTCATATAACTTTAACAATCTGTCACCCAGATCAATAACATTCTATTGAAAAAAACAATGTAGGAATGTTTGTTTAATTATATATTGAATTCCCGTATACGCTGTAACAACTTACCTGTTACATTAAGAAGGACGTATTAATTAGTGCTAAGTTTTTGACATTGACAATATTTTCTAATACTTTTCCAAAGTAAACTAAAAAAATTAGCTACCTGTATATTGATTTGAAAATCTGAATAACGAATCATGAAAATGCATTTTAAATGCAAACAGAGAACATAATTAATTTATTTGAGAAACAACAGTATACAGAGTGCAACTATGTGTCGTCATGACATCGCGTTAATATTGTGGCGGAAGCATACCCCCCACTCATCTAACTAAAATAGGCAATGTCAGCTGCGCTGTTAAAGTCGAGTTTATCATAAGACTTCATCATAAGCATCTGACCTCAAAGCAGTGATTAATCTTACAACGTATCACTAGATAAAACATTACACATATGTAAAGAAATTCAATATATATAAATCTCCATCGCAAATTTTGGCTGCACGACTTGTTTTGCACTGAATCGGGCGAACCTGCCACACTGTATGCCTAACACGACCACGTAACCACGTGACTCGGTGAAAACCTAACAGGGAGGAAACAAGTGCTTCGTCTAACCAACGACTGACTAAATTGTGAAGCAGGTTTTGGTTGGGTTAAATGTTTGCTTTGACCGGCTTTAACAGCTATGAAAATAAAAATACAGTACAACCTCTCTATAGCAACACCAAAGGGAACATCAATGTTTTGTTGTTGATGAGATGTTGTTGCTCTATGGAGATTAATGTGTTCAGATATAACTGCTTTGGGAAATAAAACACATGCCTTTGTATAGCGGGGTTTGCTCTTCGGAGGTGTTGTTTAGAGAGGTTGGACTGTATGAACACTAACTTACTGAAAAAAACTCATTCAATCTATTTGATTCCATAGCAATAACAACTTTTGGATTCGTTCAAGGCTTTGCTAAAACAAAATATGCTAATAACAGACACTTCTAGCATCCTAGATGATTATAAAAAGAAGAACAGAATAAAGTTTAACCGATATGTCCGATGTTCTTTGAGGAAACAAGGAGTAATCCTCCTGAAGAATTACGGTTGTAACCTCAGAGTACAACACGAGCCTACCCGGTAGCCCTGTGTTCATCTGACTGCATCGGGCAATTGTCCAGTTGTAAAACAAGTGCTACCATTAACACAGCTCGTGAGAGGACACAGGAATATTCAGGTTGGACTACATCAATTAAGAAAGTTTTACCATAATAGAATAATAGGTTCGTAGACAAACTTTGACATGGTGAGCAAACATAATGGCTTCTCGCTGCCAAATATGTCGTTTGCTACCTCATTGCGCGTGACTCAGGCTCCTTGTTGCACTACATTCAGCAAAAGAAGCATGACGTTCACAAATACTGCATAAATTGCTTCCCTGGTGATGTTATATCCCTAAGAAAACAATATACATGGCACTTTTATCAGTTTTCACCTTCATGGTTGTCATTTTTTCGTCCTCTCTATTTTGAAAAGATCATATGTGATATATCTTACAATACCTGAAACACGGATTTTGACAAATGAACAGTGATTAGCAGGTTAATTTTTACACTGACAGTTATAAAATAGAAATGTGTTATGTCTTAATCCAAAATCACTTCGGTCTAAGAATTTGCAAATTATTGGTATTGTGTATGTACGTGATAGTCGTCCTTTACGGTGACAGGCTTCGACGAATATGTTGGAGATATCTAACTCAAGAGTTTCTTCGAGGAAATATGCTATTACATCTTCACAGTTTCATTTATTAACTCTTGTTTAAACCTACGAAATATAAGATTGTTCCTTCGGCTTTTTACCTCTTGATCTATGTTCTTGCCCTCGAGAGTTTTGAGTCTCCGTTAAATCAAATAATTTATCTAGTTTGTCATCAGTGTTTAGTTTGCTGAATTCTGCTTTAGTTATGGTTTGAGTGTTTAGAGGTTAAAATGTCCCACCTGTAGAGTTACGTTTACGTTTATATCCCGATCCATTGTCTTCAAATTGACCTTGGCGCGAAATCAGGTGACCACATTTATAGATAATGCCAGTATACAAAGCCAATCAGTAAAGTTTTATCTTTCAAATTTTCAAAACTCCAGAAATTGTACGTGGTGAAGAAAGAAGATGATGACGCAGAGAGTGTTGACAATGACAATTAACTACATTATATGTGATTGCGAACAAAATCGATGAGTCTTTGGACTTACTTTACAACTTAATATGTGTAAATGATAAGTGTTATTAATATATGCCATGTATATGTATGTGCGCGTGTGCGTGTGTGTGTGATTTTATTCACATGTATTTGAGAGACAAAAAAACATTTGATAAATAATTTTGTCTTGACACTGTTTATGTTATTAAAGTGTACAGTATTTCTTCCCGTTTGCCTGTATGTGTTGGGCCTTGTTAAAATGTCCTTAAATATTGCTTAGACTGATAAAATCAAACTACTTGTCAAAAACCTTTTTACCAACCAACACAGTAGTTTTCAACAGTTCATTATTACAACATCATGATTTATCAGATAAAAATATTATCTGAACGTACAATATTCTATCATATTTTGTAACGATGAGAAATAGCATTGCAGAAGAAGTATTCAACCGTTATAGAGTTTAATTGATTATAATTGTCGGATCGACTTGCATATGTATAAAAAAGTGAGAAGAACATTCAAATAGCAACAGACTTATATCTAAATCCACCAACCAGACTTATATCTAAATCCACCAACATATAAAACTCTGCTAAGTAATTTCAATTGTACGTAGCATTTTGTATGCAGTAGCTGATTATAAAAACAGAGGCTAGTCATTGGCTAAGACCCCTGCTGTGAATACACAGGTCTGTTTGGACCCTGTGATCACATATATCACATTCCTGTTCAATTGTCTTTAAAGGCACATGGGAGTACAGTTAGATCTTTGTATGTTTACACAATTAGTTTTCAGAAAATATGTGGAATGACACTGTTGTATTGGACATAAATCATCACTCATAGGACAAGAGATACTTCGTACTTTTTTCTGCGAGTTGCAGACAGATTGGAAGTAGTGGCTTTGAAGTGGCTATCTCAAAAACTTGTTTAGAATTTAACTAAAATAATAATTTTCATACAGTTAAATTAAACCTAATGTCATAGACACTAGTTTGAATCATTAGTCCAGTTAAAGTAGAATTTATATTTCTGTGTTGACTTCATTATAGATAATATACAATGTTTACTTTTCAAAAGGGTATTTCATTTAACTTTTAAGTAAGCGATATTGTCACAGGTCACATTTTAGCTAGAGAGTAAATTATCAAAACTTTTTCAAATCAGATTTCAAAAGTAATTTTTTCTTTAATATCATAGACACCAGTTTGAATCATTATTCCAGTTAAAGTATGATTTACATTTCTGTGTTGATTTCATTATAGATAAAATGTACAATGTTTACTTTTCAACAGGGTATTTAATATACCTTTCCAGTATGCGATATGGTCACTTGTCACATTTTAGCTTATAGCAAATGATCAAAACATTTTCAAATCAGATTTCACAAAGTATTTTTTCTTTAATGCTAGTATTTCAGGTAGTCATTTCATTCTTCCATTTCAACTTTACAGGGTTTGTTTAATAACATAATGCATACTTTTTCTTAAAATGTTATTCAGTTTATCCTGGATGTTTTAATTCTATTTTGAGTAGTGTTATGTTTATCATTTGTCTTTGTTCAAACAGTAGTAAAATTCTATGTAAATTGTTAATTCATGTTTATAATTGTGTAGTTGTATAACCAATCATTTACTCAATCATATGTATAAATCAACGTTGATTTTATTAATAAAAATTTGAACTTGAGTTAACTGTTTGTGTTTGGTTTAAGAGAAGGGACAGTATTGAATTTTACCTTACCATTGCCCTCGGGAGGAACCAGTACTACAATTCAGAAGTTGTTAAGACAGTCATTTTTAAGTGTAGTAGAATGTATCAAATTAAATGTGTAGTTCAATACCTTCTCCACCTTATGTTGTAACGTCAAGTAAACATTTCCTATCAAAACATAGTATACTAAATGCCTCTCTACATACTTTGACGAAGGGATCCTGCTGTCTCAAGTCCACACTTTCAGTTGTTTAAAAACCTAGCGGGTTGAGAACTTTTCACTAGCCAAAAGCGGATCGGGGCCTATTAGCTATGGCTCATAACCCAATATCGGACTGGGGTTGTTGACTAAGAAGGGTACTGAACCATTCACCGGATAATGTCGCCTGGGGTCAGCAGATAAGGATAAAGGTCACTTAAAGTCATGAGATAAGGGCCTGCCAGAGCAACGGATTGCTAGTGTTTCAGGCTGTATGTCTAAAATCACTCAAATTAAGGGAAAATAATAAACTTGTTCATGCATTTACACAGACAAAACGTTTCTCCCTTGGGTTTTAGGTTATTCTCCTGAGGTCATCACCCAGTATATAGTGGCGAGTTTCTTTCATGTGCACAGTCAATCAACTGAGCTTCTATCCTCCCAGCGCTTGACTATATATATTTAGCGCTTAACAACATATCTGTTTTTAGAACTTGGTAAATAGATTATAGATATTAAATTTCGCCACTTCAACCAGTTTGATGGTGGAAGAGAAGTGCCACAGTCGATTCAGCCCGTACGCAGTCCATGTATTCTGCTAAGCGGTAGGCTTAAACAACACCAAATTATTCAATTGTGAAGTATACTGGTAATTTTATCAAGTTTAAAGATAAAAGGCGATAACGTAGTTTTGTAAACGGTCAACTGTTTTTCTCCAGTAGAAAGCTCCAAACATGGTTTGAATTCCAAACAGGGTTTGCTTCACATAATTTTTTATGAGCTTATATCATGGCTCTCTTGTTATGTTCATACATGCTATCTATGCGGCATAACCCATTGGATGCCTTTTAAACAACTTGTTTTATATTTTCGTAAACATTGTTAAATGCAATGCAATATGTTGTAGAAGAAATTAAGTGACTATTTAAAGTTGATAAAAATAGCTTTAAATATATTTCTTTTTATTTTGAGATAGTGAAATCCAGCTCCTTAGTTCGAAATTTCCTTTCCTGGTAGTGTTTTCATTTTTTACAAAAACTCTTAATCGAAAACATATGTAAAGTTTCATGACATGAACAAATGGCAATTGAAAGACAGTCTAAACAAGAACTATCTGTAAAGACGATGATCGGCGCGATTTTGAGAGACAGTCTAAACAAGAACTATCTGTAAAGACGATGATCGGCGCGATTTTGAGTATATGGAACAGATAAGTAGCTAGACTTCATAGTAATAATTATTGTCAAATTTTATCACAATGCAGTAAGTTTTAAAAGATGAAGCGAGGCCAAGATTTTCTATTTACATGTCCATGTAATATTGATCTTTGATATACTGGTGCTTTCTGTCAAGTTTTATTAAATCCATGAAGGTGTTAAGGAGATACAGTAAATAATAAACAATCGTTTTTAAGGCGGGACGAACACAGTCTCATACACAGGGTCAAGGTTGCTGTTATGCTGCGCTTTGATTAAGGTCTGATCTCCAAATCATGGTCATTCTTATCAATCTTTAGCCACAAAAAGCGATAATCCCCGTCCGGGAATGCAACCCGATCTCCCGCGTGATAGGCGGGAATATATGCCACAAATGACAAACGTATTAACTATGTATGTGGAAATGCATCATCGAGGAAAACAAATTTAATCCTTGCGTTTCTTCAAATATGTTACAAGAAATATTGACCGATGTGCACTGGTCGATAAAGTATAGTTACTTTACACTAATAATTAACATTAGGTTGGAGGTAACAGCATATTAAGTTGGTAGATTTGAGCTGTTTACGTACTTAAATTATAAAATAATTCAAGAAAGACTTAAAACGCGAAAGTATTTTATTGTCCCTTTTCATTCGGTATCATCCAGTTAAAGATTGCGTTACAGAGTAAATTTCTCAATTCAAAAAAATGCTATACATTCTACTTGTCATTTCTTTGGCGGTTGAAATGTTACCAACTTCCGGTCAAAAGCGAGCTTAATACGGCTGCGCCGAAAAAGGTGCCTTACATAGATTGTTCTCAATATAAAGAATGTTTAACATTCTTCGTGTCATTTCATTCGCGGTTTAAAGGTAACCGACTTCCGGGAAAAAAAGAGCTTAATACGGCTGTGCCGAAAAAGACTATCCCTATAAAGCCCTGGTAAGCTTAATTCTGTATGTTCAATAGATATCTGGGTGAATGCTTAATATAAATGCTGCTAATTTAAAACTGGCTACACGGGAAAAAACAATACTGTCTATAGGACCGTAATTTTGTCTATGGGACTATAATTCTATTTAATTTGTATAGTTTAGTTTAATTATATATATTTTATGGTAAATCGTTTGACATATACATACATCATTAAGACAATTAATTCATTCAATTGTAAAATTTACAAATGAATTTGACCAAGAGTTACCAACTCAATGAACAGCCCGTTCCATATGATATAATATTCACATAAGTGCAACCAAAAATCAGGATAAATCCACATCAGTCAAAATATAGAGAGAATGAAAAAAAAAGAATATTGAACGTAAATTGGATCATCTGTGTTGTTCAACCGGCTGCTGCCCTCGACCGGCTGCACCCCGGTCTTGATTTAATTTGAATAGATTCACATACACTCAGATAGCTATTTCTACTGGTATTTGTATTTATTAAACATGGTAACAACTTACGAACATAAGCGAACATGGCTTCTCTTCTCTCATACCCTCACGGCGATGGATACCATCAGGAATGAGGTGTCGAGAGTGATTAATATAAGTTGAACAACTTGTTTCACAATCGACCTAAAATAAATTAGTATAAACTAACATAAGCGGTGTGATATATATGCCGGTATTACAAAAATACTACACAAAGTACGTTTCACTCGGAGAACATTAGAAAAGGTTATTTATGTGACTACTTTCAATGAAATTGCCAAAAATAAGAAAGGCTTTCTGGCAATTCGTTTTCTTGAAGAAACATGTTGAATGTGAAAGAAAGGCATATGTCAATATTGTTGTAGAGTGAATAGAACATGGTTCTATCATTATCCTACCAATACATTTATATTACGAAATTAGTAAATTCAAAGTGATCCTGGGACTTTAACTAAGTGATTGTAATAAAGTTCCGTTTTATAAATCTATGTCACTGTAAGCAAAGGTAAATAATCGACAGGCATAAAGACTCTACATAAGAAAGAGGACATACATGGAAAATGTTCGACACATTGCCGAGTATAAAATTTCTAAACCTTCACTATATCTTAAATAAAACAAGATTTCCTATTGCAATAGCAATAAAATGCTACTAAAGTTCAGACGAACAATTACAAATGTATATGAAGTTTGCTTGATTTATGTTTGAAAATTAGATTTCCTTTCAACAAATCATCTTGAGCACTGCGTGTACATGTATTTAACAGTATTTAATTATATTTTGCAGGAACTAAGGATTTAAGTATACCTAGCAAAAGTGATCAAGAGTCGCACTTATTATCGTTTAGTGTTTGTAATTATCCGTCAGAAAATGGTCTTATTAAGAAAATGAATACCCACAACGCTATGTTTATGTCAAAAAATAAATAAAATTACAGTCATTTTTTGATTGCTGGCTGCTCATACTTACATAAAATAGTCCGGCAGCGATGAGAGATAAGCGGCAATGATAAGATCATCTATCACCGGTAAATTGGTCTCAACAGTATTAACGAATCCGCAACCTATGCCTCATAACTTTTTCTAAGCACAAACGCGATTTTGTTAGGTTTCAAGCTAATCATCGTGTTAGTTTATTTCATTATTATTAGTTTATTATTTTAACACTACTTAACAAGATACAAGTGTTTGTGAACAGTATCTACTGATACTTTTAACAATTAATAATAATTCAATTAAGTGTATTTGTTAAGAATGTCATGCTTTCAGTGAAATATGTATATTTACAATGCATTGCCTTTCAAGGCAATTGCCATCCATTTGTTTGTCAATTATCCATAAATAGAAATTAATATTAACGGGCAAGCCGGTATTACATTTGTATACACTTGACATATGCTTTCATTGTACCCAACGCTAAACGTAAGAGTACGTCAATGTATTAGTTTATTACCCTTCCATAAAATTACCGGTCTTCTGATTGGTCAAAGAACCGTAAAGATATATTGTTATGATATTAACGGGCAAGCCGGTAATATACACTTGACATATCCTGTCATTGTACCGCGCGCTAAACCTGAGAATGTTCGCATACATTAATGTTTGCCCTATTTTCTTTTCAAATCAAATGCTCCCATTTCATTCAAAAAAGCAAGTTGTAGTTTCTATATTGACACAGTATCTATCTCCAGGACCAATTATTTAAGTATCAAAAACGTTAAGATGCTTTATATGAAACGCACGAATACCATACACTTCTAGTTATGTTTTTTAAATCACCCAGTTATTAGTGACAATCCGGACACTACTACACTACATTTTATTTCTTAATAACCTTCTATTAATTTTCTATTTTTTTCATATTTTAAAAAACACATTGATGTGATACATCTTATATATCCTTTGAACGCCTGTAACGTAATAAACCGTATACGCGGGTTAAGACAGGTTTGGCCTTCCATAGAAGTGACAGTTACCGTATGGAACACGTTTTGTCGTATGAATTGAAAGGCTATGCCGACAGCTCCTGAATGTTAAAAAGTCAGACGTCCGAGACAAATGCTGACACTTTAAGACAGCCTTGAAAATGACCTTGGACACAATTTTACCAGCTTTGAAAATTTTCATTTTACCAACGTTCGCGTACAGACCCCTGTGGGATAGTCTTTTGAGCGCGTGCAAATATTTTTTTCACAGACATAAAGCAAACATGTCGTACTCAAACCTAGGTATATTGACATCTTATGAGAACGCTTGAAATTGACCTCTCGTTAGCAAAAAAAAAAAAAAAAAAAAAAAAAACATGCGCAGGTTAGCAGACAGGGTGACCCCCTGCGCGTGACCTCTGTAGGTGGGCCAATGGAAATTTTACTTTCATGTTACAGCTCAATCTATTTGCTGACGTACACAACACGCGCAGTAAACCGAAAGTAGCCATAACGTGATGTACAGTGTTTACAAAAACACATGCATGTCCGTCGAGTGTGTAACAAAATATGACGGTGTGCGAAGGATATACGATGACATTACAATCAGGATTTTAGATTGGTAATCGAATAATTTTGGACTTGAAATGAAATTCAACGTCATTGTCGTTTACATTTTGTAACATTACTGACTAATGGTAGACATGTAAGTAGGGGCACAAACGTGTAATCAACACAGATTAATTGTAAACAGAAAAGACATATTTCTGGCATCTTAAAAAGAATATTGTTCAACCTTTTGGTCCTTAATTATATACATTAAAACAATATCATTGCGCAAGTACCTATTTTCTCTGTACAGTACATAATTACATTGTCAAACACTGGTAACGTAAACTACAAAAACTATTTTAATGTTCAGGAATTACAATACAACATTACAGGTTTCGTAGGTACAAATAACTCTACATCAATTGTTCTCTGTCAGGGGAATTATATGTACATTTATATATTAAATTGTATGCGAACATAAAATCTTTTATATCACTGTACACGTGTATATTTAATTCCGTCGGTTTCACGTCCATGATTAACTTAATTTATCCTTACTCATAAATTATATTTTCGGCCAATCTTTTATCAGAATTTAAACACGTAATGTTTTTAACCAATAGCTGGCTTGCTGGCCATTATTATTATAACATTTGGCACGGGTAGCTCTGTCGCCACTTTTCAATTTTAATCCACCTCCACCTACTCCTCCACCAACTATTTAATTATTTTCTTTTTCAAGGCCAGGATTACTATGTACAGTTATGCGTATGATCGATTATGTCATTTTTTACACTGTACTGCTTATTGTTATTATGTCACTTATTCAACTGTACTGTTCCTTGATAACATTTGTATAAATGATGTAATACAATAATGTAGTGCTGTCGTTTTACCGCTTAGAGTATATCATAGAGGAAAATTATATAAATTACGTATTATCAGTTTGTATTTTATGGCATTTTGAATATATGCCCATTTTCTATTAAAAAACTGTGTGTTATATTTTCACTTATCCCATACGCGTTCGACCCAGTCTGTGACTCCAAACCCTGTCCTTGGACAATACATAAATATTTATATCACATATAGGTAACGTAGGGGAAAATGCGCGTTACGGACGTTCGCCCCAACGACCAGTGTGTATACAAATGGATTTGATAGGTCTTTCACTATACGTTAAGAAAATCATGCTGTAGAAAATATCCCGGTGGGGGGAGTAGGGGTTACAGCAGCCCACAGTCTACACACTATATGATTGTAATGTTTCTCATCACCATTCTATTTTTGTGACGCCTAATGTACAAACTGATAAGTGTATACACTGTAGTGAATCCAGTACTTGAATTAAATGGAAGAAATGTACAGATTACCATAAACAAGTGTATAAAATTTAACTGATTTAGACCTAAGTGACTATCTAGAACCCTTGAATGGAAATCTTACGCGTGATGGGGTTGATATTATGTATTTGTTTCTAGTTAACATTCTTCATTGTATCTCAGATAAAGTGTTTTCAACGTTCAAACTAAATACTCATTCAAAACCTTATTGGTCACAGGAGCACACATTGAACAGAGACGATTAAAGCCAGAACGGGTGTCCAAGGGCCGGCTGCGAGGCAGTTGTTATGATTCGTAAGTGAAATACAAAACTGCAAAACAAGTATTTAGAAGCACTCAGAGAACTGAAATCAATAAAGTGAATAAAAAATTATATAGTGATCATCAAGAATATGCCGAATCGGATTTAAAACTTTTTTGGCATGCGGGGAATAGAAAACAAACGAAAGCAAAATCTGATTCGAGGAATCGTTTTGAATTATAAAAACAAAATCGACAATCCGTTTCAAACCGCAGATTCGTTCAAAAAATAATATGCTGCTCTATTCGTGCCAAAAGATTGCGAACAATTTTCTCAGGAGTTTAAGCAGCAGGTAGATGACAAGATGCAAAAGTTATCTTCAGACAACAATGACCGGTTGAAAATGCAATTCTCACCGGAGATGAAGTCAAATTTCATGTGTCCTCCTTGAATCTGAACAAATGCACAGGACATGATAGTATTGTTAATGAACCTTTGAAAATGTCTTCATCAGTTTTTGTCTGCTTTTTTAGCACGATGATCGAATTAGAGTTTATGCCGTCCGAGCTCAGGTGTGGCATAATTATTCCGATATTGAAAGACGGAAAATGTTCTGGAACGGTATCCAGTTATAGACCTGTAACACTTCTCTCAGTAATATACAAAGTGTTCGAAAAGGTTAGAATGAATCGTATTGAGAAATAATTATTAGAAAATCAAATATGTTTTCCAAACAAACTACAGAATGGATATCAGAAACATTTTGGATCAGTAATGAAGTCATTTGTTCTGCGAGAAGTTGTTTAATTTACTGCGAAAACGGAAGTGAGCCATAAGTTGGACTCATTGACACAGCTTCCGCTTCGATACAGTTTGGCACAATTGACCCTTCTATAAACTGAAGCAGTTTGGCATACCGCTCAAAACACTAAAGTTGATAATTGAATGTTACAGCGGAATGACAAGTTTTGAACTTTTGAATGGAGTCTCATCAAATAAATTTCCACTTTTACAAGGCACAAGACAATGTGGCGTATTGTCCAGTTTTTATTTAGTATACATAAATGACTTGCTTGATCGTTTGCAAAATTCTGGTGTAGGTTGTACTGTTGAATGTCTGAATTGTATTGCGCCTACAATGGCTGATGATATTGCATTAATGTGTCCTTCTGCCAAAAGTCTACAATCAGCTATCAATATTGTTTAATGCTACTCGTGTAAATGGAGATTCCGATTCAATGAGACTAAATGTACCTTCCTTGTCTGTGGTATGAAACGGAAGCAACATTCCCCTCCGACTATTCTAGTAGGTAATAAACAAATCCAGCAAAGCATGAAAGCGAGCCATGTTGGTATAGACATCACTCAAATGCACAACTTCTATAGAACAAAGATGCGCAAAAGGACGACAATCACTATTCTCCTTACTGGACATGCAGAAATATGAGACTTATCGCATGAATCCTCTTAAATTGGTAAGTCTCGTGGGTAAAATATATTTTGCTACTGCCTTATATGGTTAGGAACTGTGGACAAACATGTCATAAAATGATTTAAGTACTGCTGAAAAATTTGTACCACTGTGTGCAAAATGTACACAAAATATAAAACTTAGAACGAGAACAGACATTACACTCAGTATGATTGGCTGATACCCTGTTGTTGCCGAGATAGATAAGCGAAAACTTGGGTTTCTACAAAAAGTATGCACGATGCTAACTACTTTGTTACTAAGGCACCTGTTCGATTTCAGGCTGCATTTATTTTCTGTCAATGGTTACACTTGACAGAGTGGGTTCATCTCAGAAATTTTCAATGTTTTAGTGATCAATAACTTCAGAATATCTCTTTGAGTATATTAAAACTGGTATTTTTAAGAGCAAATTTCAAATGAATTGGAAATCAGTTGGCAGTTCATGACTCTCATACATTGAATTGGAAATACAGAATTCAGAATTCAGGTTGGTTGAGGATGAAGAGTTTAATCGGTTTCGCCGCCTTCATCTTGTTTTGAACCTGCTATACTGTGGGAATTGCAACATTCTTCGAACGAGCTTTCTCTCAGCTTCTTCATAGCAAAAGTATGGATTAGCGTAACATATTTAAACGTACACTTGTTTAAAATGTAAAACAAATAGAAATGATATGCTGGCACCCCTGTGCCTAGAATGCCCGATATCGGATAGTATTAGAGCTCAATTTTGGTCAAATATCACAGATTGTTGACAATGATTTCCTGGCCTCTCTTAACACATTGTAACAACCGTACCTGTTTGAAGCAATGATTGGTTCAGATGTATTCTTAAACATACCTATCGAATATGAGGAACATCGAGCTTTTTGTTCAAATCATATGCAACTATTACTGGGATCATGTTTTAAGGTTATGAACTAGCATTTTGTCAGCTGTTAATAAACTTAAAGCTAACTGTAAAACCAATATAAATTTACAAGTTGCTGTATTGATAACCAGGCTATGCGAAATATATTGAGGTACATACATTTATACTATAACCTTGTCTAACACTTATATTTCGTTTCGATAAGTTTAGACCACTATACCTTTTATGAATTATTTGTATCATATGAATACTGTATATAGTGTATAGTACTGTTATTTTCAAATGGTTATTTCTATGACATGTTAATATGTGTTTGATTTTGTATCTTTACATTATCATTGTTAAATCCATGTAAAATGGGAAATAAATAATAATAATAATAATAAAATCAAAAACGCATATAATATAAAATAGCAATACTGGTTTGTGGGATCATTTAGAGACTTACGAACTGACATTGAGGGTGACATAAGGGCGTTTGAACAGGATGACCATATAGCGTAAGAGGGGACGTGGGTATTCGACGATGATGGGGGGTATAATACCCCGTCTCAGTTAATATTACCAGAGCTGTTAGGCGAGGGTAATATGTCGACGCGGGTGATATATCCTATATACCATATAAAAACTATACCAATTTTATTACTTTCCCTTTCTGATCATTTGAAGGATTCGGTTCATTGTTAATTAAATTAACGACTGAACGTAAGCAGAAGTTAAACATACCTTCAAACGCCGTTTTGTCACCTCAATGTCACTTCGAGACGTTTCAAAATGATGTCACAAATCAGTACATTATGTGTTATTTATTTTTGTGACGTAAGATATGGGATACATCGTCGGAACCCCGGTTAAATATTCCTGTTGCCACTCCTGTATTTACGTTCAGTCGTTAAAATAATTGAAAATGAACAAATTCTTCAAAATTTAGGAAGGTTCTGTGCCTGAAAATGATGTCACGTTGAGCTTGACGTTCAAATCGTCTACATTTTTCGAAGAACTGGATTCTTCTCTTATACTAGACCCGTAATCTGTCACTTCTTTCTTTTCAATTACTTTCTGCTCAGTAACTTTGGATAGTTCAGCGAACTGTCTTTGTATAGGTAAGTATCCGACTCTTTATCCTCATTGAGCTTACTTATCTTCTCTCTTCTTTAATCTCGTTTGACAATAAAGGTTGCTTCATTTCCATTCAGATATTTCGTACCTCTCCGTTTAGGTAAGTATCATTTATTTTAAATTGTTTCGTTTTCTCTTGGGATGTCCCAATCATGCTCAAGATAAGTGTAATTTACTCTATATGGTGAGGGATTGTCTATCTCGCATAACCTCTTCCTGAATCTCTTTCAGAATTGTTAAGTGTTGGAATTTCTCGTGCAACTCTCTTTCTAGTCTATCTATGTCTCTGTCTTTTCATTCAATTTCTGTTCCTTTTTCGTTTCCCTTTTAATTCCAAAGCTTCCATCCTTTCGTTTAATATCTGTTCTGTATTTGTCATAAACAGACGCATTTCTTTCTCTTTTTATCTCCTTCAGTTTATATTCTTCTTCCAATGTCTGCATTTTATAAACCAGTGTCTTCCCCATCAGTTTCAATTTCTCTTCTTTTTCTTCTAATTCCTGGTATCTTCTATCTAAGGTATGGTCTCTATCCTTTAACCTATATTCTTTTACTTCTAATTCAGTTGTATACGATTGCTTCGTTTCATTCTGACAATGATTTTGTGCCTCGGTTCCATAATTGGCCATTGAAGAATCTTGCAGTCTTTCCCTCATATTTTGAAGGGCCTTATCTATAGAAGTTTCAAATATATTGCCAAACTTAGCTATTTCTTGTTCAAAATTCAGGTCTGTTTGTATTTTATCTGTATTTGGTCGACCTAAATCTGTATCTTTTTGTCTAAGATAACTGACGCTTTCTATTTGAAAATCAACTTTTTGCTGTGTGTGGGTGTGCTATATCTATTGCAGTATCTATAGCTTGATCATCGGTTATTAAGATTCCTGTTTCTAATGAATCACTACGTTCCCTTGATCCTTGGGTATCCATCGTGTTCATTTAAGGCTCTATTCATCACTCCAGTCATTTCAATGTTAAGTGGCAAGTCATATTTTGATCTCTCATCTGGTCTATAGTTTCAATATTGTGTATCAGTTTCTGTGTCTGGATGAGACATATCAGCATCTATATGTTGTGCAAGTCTAGTGTTATCAGCCTTTATCGCTCTGTATTAACTAAGTAGTTAATCTCTTTCTGTGTTTATTTCAGTCATGCTCTTTTCTATATTCCATCTTAATAATCTTGCTTCCTTTCACTTACTCCTCCACTAGCCATTCCGTGTAATATTGATTACTTGTTTCAGGAGAAGGTAAATTACACTTTACATCAAATATGACACAATTTTACCTTACAGAATCTGCTAAAAATATGTTTATATATTCAAACATTTTCCTCACCACTCAAACTTTTCAACACACTATACACCACTCAACTCAAACTTTTATTACGCACTATACCTAATACACCTAAAACTATTGTCACACACTATATACAGACAACTTAATCTTTTGTACTGCACTGTACCTAATACAACTCAAACTTTGCCACTCACTATACCTTGTACAACTTACAACTTTTATCACACAACATTCACCATACAACTTTCCTTTCACAATAAATATTTCAAATTCTGCACAGAATATTCCGACTAGTTACAATTGATTTACCACGAGTATTGCAACTTTTTCCAAATACGTATGTGTATTTCACTGTGATTTATGTTAATTTTGTTTATCTTTCTTAACTTCACGAACAGAAAAAAATATATAGACGCCGGGGCTCGAACACATAACAGTCTCTTTGCAATAGCAACTTGGCTATTCTATTTTGATGACTTAACCACTGCACGATTTAGGCAATTGACTTTTACGGTCACCAATAGTGTCCGGGTATATTTTCCCGATAAACAGCAACTATTCGTCCAATTCGTTAGGAAATAACAGAGAAATCATATTCTATTTGAAATTTATAGAAAGCGAAATCTCCGTAAAAAGCAATATATTAATTTGCCTTTCTAAAATTCGTGTTTCGAACTCGCGTGAAGCTAGCTATGACAAGGTAACTTGTTTACCGTTCTATACGTGCAAAGACATACCTATAAATCTATAACACTGAAACGTTTTAGCAGCACTGCCTTTCTTTTTATGACTTTTTTTACCACAGCAAAATCGTAACGATTTTGAGTTATAAAGTATATATTCTGTTTTATGAAATGATAAGCATTACCATACATACAATTTTTTTGCAATTAAAACATTTTCATTTTTTATACAATGGGACGGTTTTGAATGCCAGATAACTGCTTGAATTTGAAAGGGTTCTATCTGGATCTACAATAATACTATGGCTACTTGTGTTTATAAAGAAGAAAGATATTGTGGACAGGTTATAGTAACGGGACCTTAATATACAATCATGGTATAATTCCCAATACTCGATATAATATACACCTGTAGTCACAGCAAGTTTGGTCAGTAAGATCGGATGTTGCCTGTTCCTGAAACTGTTTCTGACTTCACCAGAGCACGCGCGAAACACTTGCATTTCTCATATCTTCTTTCGTTTAAAATTGAACCTTGGAGACTAATAAAGATTCCGACGATTTGTAACATCAAATGATTACTAATGGGATACAACTGAGTTTTATTTCAACTTTTCTGCAACTGAGTTGCTCATCCTGTAATATGTAAAGTATCTATAATAGCAATAATATTATAGTTCGAACGCCATAAGTTGAAATGCGGGACAAAATTGTACAACCGATATAATAGTCTAATATACTCTTCATGTTTCAGTAATCATATATAACAATCACATATGCATATACATTGTATTTACATAACCCTACAACGCAATGTGTAGTAGTAACATTCCGCTTCTTCTCGAAATGTTTTTGTTAAAATTAGCTGTAGGTTGGAACCTAGACAATGAATTAATTCATTAACAATATTTTCAGCGAAATCCAGGTTAATAGAATAGGCTATGGCAGTTGGGCGGCGGGCAGTTTACAATGCGTGCTTATGTCCATATCTCGGTTATCTCATATTGGTTTAACTTGAAAGTACTGATTTCAGACTTGATAATACATAGAGATTTTTAGATTTTTATGCTTTTTCAATGGAAATTTTAAAATGTACTATCAAAGTGTTTCGGATAGTCGAGCTTGCTGTCATCTGACAGCTATTCTTGCGATGATTGGTCTACGGTCTGCTCTTGTTGACACCACGATACTGACGCTCATGGCAGTATATCCAGGTCTCATATCCTATTATGAGCGCAGACATCTTCCAGTTATTTGAATTTAACAATATCGTTAGTTTTTTCTTGGTGCATTTAACATTTGGTAACAATTTCATGAAATATCCCTGTTAACATAACAAGGAAAGAAGATATAACGGAGACCTTTTACCTAGTATCTTATTCAGTCACATTTCGTACACCAGCGATGTTCTTCTTTGTCGTTGCTGCGGTTAGTATATTACTGTGTGTCGTTTAGATGCTTCGTAATTAATCACTCAGGCTATACCGGTTAGTATATCACTGTGTGGAGTGTAGATGTGGGTAATCTAATCACGAAGGCCGAAGGCCTGAGTGATTAATAACGAAGCATCTAAACGTTAAATTGTCGTGTTAAAATGGAAATAGATTTTTAGTTTTGAGTGATATACGGTGTATATCACTGTATGGGGGTTGATGCGTAGTAATCTAATCACGAAGGCCGAAGGCCTGGGGATTAATTAAGAAGCATCTGAACGACATAGTGATATACTAACCTGTATATCATCAAAGGTAAAATCTATTTCCATTCTAACTACGTTAATTTAAATAAACAAAATGTCTGAAGGGGTATTATTTCATGCGCTTACACGAATTCTGCTGCCTTGGACTTGCGGTATTTCGTGAATTCCTTCATTTCATGACTTTTTCGCTGTTCTTTTTTACCTCAAATTAAACGCTATTCGTCTTTATTTTTTTGTTGCTGATATTGCTGGCGAAACCGGAACTAAGAAATTTTTAAACGATTTGTTTTACATCACGTGAATTCATTCACAACAATACAAATCCAAGCGTGTTAGCGCATGAACCCTCATATATGCTGTGTGAAAATTACGTGGGATGGAATTTCAGCAGTCACAAATAGTTCGGACGCCCAGCGTGATATACTTGGTGGGTATATCACGCTCAAATCCTTCTTTGCCTATATAGTAGAAATTTTCAATAGTGTTAGAATTATTTTTTCCATGAAAAGCACGTGTCTAAAGCTTGTCAAATGCCTACGGAAGCGCTTTTTATCAACACTTTCACAACGGTCCTCGTATGGAAAACTACTGCTTGGAATAAAGTAAACCAAGAGGCCAAAAGGCCAGTATCGCTATTTTGCAATGTTATCAAGGTAAAAGCTAACAAACTTCATTGTTACCTTGGACCGACTGGACCCCAAAACATAAGGAATCATCTACTCAGTAAGACCAACTACTATGACATTTTAAGATTGTGGGATGAAGATCCCAAGATATTGAGTGAAAAGATTTTCGAAGTTCAGGACACGTTCACATTGACATATGACCACTGAGCCCATAACAATATGGATCTATTAAGCAAGTGTGATGAAAGTTGAAGGAAAATTATGACCTGTATGTAGATATCAAGGTTCTATTTTGCAGGTCAATGTGACCTTGACCTTTGACCCAATGACCGTGCACAATAGGGACATCCACATGTTGCAGGGAACCTTCTGAGCCAGTTTGATGAAAGTTGATATTAATTGGTACCTGTACAGTGTTATCAAGGAATCACTATTGGACTGTGATCTTTACCTTTGATCCACTGCCACCAAAAACAATAAGGACCATCTATTCTATATTTTGCATGAACCTTCTGGACAAGTTAGACGAAAGTTGAATGAAAACTGTGATCTGAAGAGCGTTATCAAGGAATATCTTACGAAGGTCACTGTGACCTTGACATTTGACCCACTGCCACCAATAACAATAGGAAAGAGTTTACATAAGCATCTAGCTTCCTTCTCAATCCTAATAATTATGTTTGTTGTATGTATTATGAACTATATGCAAATGCAAAAATTGTTTAAACTAAACTAAAAGCAATAGGGATTCTACATGCTACATGGAATAGTTTGATGAAAGTTAAATGAAAACTGTGACCTGTATAGCGTTATCAAGGAAAATCTAACGGAGGTCAATGTGATCTTTGACCCACTGGCCTCAAGAATAAAACGGATCATCTACGTACTGCAGGGAACCATCTGAGTTAGTTTGATGAAACTGAATGAAAATTGTGACCTGTAGTGTTATCAAGGAAATGCTATCATTAGGTGGGACACATAACAAATATTCAACTTAAGCCATCAGCCTTAACAATGCTCTGATTAATATTAGAAACGAAAAGTAAGCGTTATATGTATTGCTTTCTTAAAAATAGTATTTGTACAGTGAAAACTATATCAACTAAACAAAATGATCTATATAACGCAACAGTCACAGCTAGCTTGGTCCGCTCCTGTCATCAAGTTGTAACAATCGATCGGTTTGCTTGCTGTTCCCAAAATTGTTACTGACTTCACTAAAGCACGCACGGAAGTTTTGCAGTTCTCAAATTATATTTCGTTTAAACTTGAACCTTGAAGTCTAGTAATGGTTTCAACAATTTGTTAAACTTTTTACCCAGGTCACAGCCATTATCAACATCAAGGATGTGTCTACACGCATTAAAATCAACGCTTCATTGCACGACAATTGTATGGGCGAGACTCAGTCGAATGAATTAAAAGAAAATCACTCAAATCATGAAAACACAAGAAATCTTTAATGGTTACTAATGGGAGACAACAAAGCTTTATCTCAAAATTTACTGCAACTGAGTTGCTCACCCTGTAATATGTAAATTCTCTATATTAACAAGTGTTATAGTTCGACCGTGATAAGTTGAAATGCAGGAGAAAATGGTAGCAACCAATAATATATTAGTATATACTTTCAAGTTTTCAGTAATTATATATCACAATTATATATGTGTATATTTACATAACCCTTACAATGCAATGTGGTTTTGTGTAGTGCATAACATGTCAACTTCTTCTCAAAATGAGATAGCTGTAAGGTTCGAACTCAGACAATGAAGTATTGTTTGTTACTATTCAATTAAATCCTGGTCATAGGATTTAGGTATTTGCTTGGATGGTCGGGCAAGCTGTTGGGCAGGCAGCCTCTAAACAGGGGTTTCCGATCAATAACCTAAGTTAGGAATGAGGTATTGCCAAGAAAATGAGAATGTATATAGCTTAGATGGAGTCTTAGCTTGACAGGTTGACTGTAGCATAGTTGGTTAAACATGGCTTCATTATGTACATATCATAAACAGGTTGAAGACAACCTTATGAGCAAGTTTTGTGAAAATCCAAAAGGCAATGTGACCTGCAGCTTTATTAACGATTTCAATAATAGGCTGAATCACGGTTGGCTTTTACACAACTATGTTGATCATTTTCAGGTTAAAAGCAACATTCTGATCAAGTTTTATGCAAATTCATTGGAAAATGTGACATGTTGTGTTTATCCAGGTCTAACAATGATTGGTTATTTGGTTTTTGCACAGCATGGCTTATTTTCTATTCAGATCATCTACCATTTACATATAACCTTCTGGGCATGTGTTGTGAAAATGCATTAGAAAATGTAACCTGGAGAGCGTAATGGAAACTATTGCCAATAATTGGATGTAGCACCGTTGGATTCTGAACAGCGTGTCTCGTTTTCTATACAGAATCTTCTGAGCATGTTTTGTGAAAATCCATCGAAGGTGTGACTTAATATTATCAATCCTTTGCAATAATCGACTGTAGCACGATTGGTTTTCGCTCATTTTATATGCAGATCAGCACAATTTCCAGGCAACTTTCAGTGTCAGTTTGTGAAAATCCATTGGAAAAAGTGACCTGTAGGTGTTGGATTAATCAAATGCAGCATGTTTGTTTCATACAGCGCAGCTCTATTTCTAACATTTACTAAATTTCCAGACAGATCGTTTACAGATTGGCAAAATTCTGTGCAAGTTTTTAAACATCCATTGAGAAATGTTCTCTATAGTGTTATCAAGGTTTACAATACTCAAATGCAGGGTTTGTTTCTACAAAGCATGTCTCTATTAGAAAAAGAGCTGTCCCTCACAATTGACGAATAACCACGAAATAGGTGTGACAAAGGTGTATCAAAGTCTGTGTCCTCTCCATGTGCTCACATAATTGTGCTATCGTATTTTAAACCATTCCATGCATGACAGAGTTACAATTCCCTGGCAGATTCCATTACTTTAAACACGAAGAGTGACCTTCACCTTTGAGGTAGGACATGGTTCTTGGGCACAACACATTGTCTTGATGTGCTGAACATGTGCCGAGTTATTTTAAAATGAATCAATGCATGACAAAGTTACAGTCTGGACACAAATGTATATAAACAGGATTCAAATATTCAAACTCTAAGTGTGACCTTAACCTTTGAGGTAGGGCGTGGGTCTTGCACGTGACACGTCGTCTTATTGTGCTAAACATTTGTGTCAAGCTATTTCAAAAGGCTTAAATGAATGACAAAGTCACAGTCCGGACACGAATGTATGGATATAGAAGGATTCCGTTAACTTCAAACTCTAAGTGTAACCTTGACCTTTGAGGTTGGGACATGGTTCTTACACGACACATCATCTTGATGTGCTGGACATGTCTGCCAAATTTCAAAAGCTTTCAATGCATGGCAAAGCTACAACCCGGACACGATGAAACATAAGGCCGGACGCACAGACAGACGGACGGTGCGATTTAATATGCCACCTTCGGGAGCATAAAAATGACCTGTAGTGTTAATTATCAAGATTTTATAATTGGCTGTAGCACGGTTGGCTTTTTGCACGACGTGGCTCAATTTCTGTACATATCATCTACAGGTTGAAGGCAACCCGTGAAAATGCCTTAGAAAATGTGACTTGTAGAGGGTTACAAAGGTTTAACAATTCTCGGCTGAAGCACAGTTGGCTTTCTCACTGTATGGCTCTTTTCGATACAGATCACCTACAAGGAACTTTCTAAGCAAGTGTTGTTAAATTCCATTTGAAAATGTGACCTGCAGTCTTATCAAGGATGGACAATAATTTAAAATTAAACGAGACTTACCTGTCAGGTGAAGTTCAATTGTTCAATTGTAATTCTATGAGACAAGGATATAGTGAGGAGATGAAATGAGAAGTAGCCCGCATGCGCAGTCAGTTTTGAAAGGTTGTCATGATAATAGAGACTTGTATGTATATCTAAGTACATAACTGGTCTCGTGATTAATGTCAGTGGTATAGAACTGAATTCATGTTGGGTGGGAGGAGGCATTTCATCTCCTCACTATATCCTAGTCTCATAGAATTACAATTGAACTTCACCTTACAGGTAAGTCTCGTTTAATTTTTAAAATTCTATTCCGACAACTATATTTCGTTCGTCATGAAATGAGATTTTGAAGCATTATCATGACAAAACAAAAACAAACTGTATACAACCTTTACATCTTTAGAATAGCCTTTGATACATTGTTTCGTCAATGACTTCCTTATCATAAAACCTGGTAAATGTGTTTTCTTTCGACCATCCGGCTGTCTTCATTATATCAACAATTGGTGCACCCATCAGTTTGCTTTTGATGTCTTATACCCAAACACAATGTGCCCCAAATAGTTCTAAACTTATGCCTGAACGTAACATTACTATTTTGATCCAGCGTCCAACAGTGTCCCGTGAAACTGCTTTGTGTGGTTTTATAAAGCGTATAAATACATTGTAGTTTATGTTCTGACCTTTGCCTAAGGTCTTTTGTGCGTCTCAGATATTCTTTAAGTACACAAAGTCTCCTATCTGGAGGATGTGCTTTTTAACAGAAAACGACCGGCTTTGTTTCAACAAACTGTCAAAAAACAATAGAACTCAGAACGATGTTTTTCTAAATTAGTAACGGTTAACAAATGCAATGTCTGTGTTCTAGCTGCATTCAACATAGTCAGCTTAAGTGTTAGGTCTTTCAAATTTAATTTTTCACTGGTGACAATTTTTTGAAACTTCAACACTGTATCAACCTTCCAAACGTGAGATATTTACTAGTAGGTGGACGTAGGTTAAAAACACCACGCATATATCGTATAACAAAGGATGAGTTCCAGCTGAAAATTTTTCCAAAATAATTCCCAGTGATGATAATGCAGATCTTGCTTGATTTAGTGAGCTATAACCTAGTCCTATGTCAAAACGTTCAGTTAATAATTCCACAACATCATTCACAGAAACTGAAAAGTTATCGATTTTCCGTCTGCTACAGTAAGAAAACCATCTCGTAATATGGACTTGATACTGGCGTTTCTGTTGATTTTCTCCAACTTGCCATAATGATTTGGGTTGATTGTTTCGAAAGTCCTCTGCGTCTCATGGAATTCCTGACACTCTGCATGACACTAACAGCAGCGACGAGCCAGAGGGGTGCTTTTGATCCGAGTGTGAAGTTTCAAAAGTGTCTCTGCACGTGGTGGTATTAATGGATTGTTGACTACAGCTGACATCACCAGCATACCGTGCTTGCATTACCCGCAGTGGAATGATCATAATTGCTTGGCATCTGTCTGATCGCACTTTTTGAATGCAACGTCCCACCAAACTGAAAGGGGTGGGGATATACGATAATCTAAGATACATTTAATCTAAGCTAAATGGGTCCACATATATCTTAGCCTCAGACTCTGGTTTCCAGGCACAAAAATGTCTGTTTGCTTGTTTAGCCTGGGTGTAAAGTGTCTATCGTGGGGTATACCCTAAGGGGGACGAGGTTTGTCAAAACCCGCATGATCCAAATGTCCATTCTATAACATCTTTAAAACACCGCGAAGGCTCATCAGCAACATTTTTTATTCCTGGTACAGTCAAATCTCAGAATAAAGACCCCTGCCATGAGTAGGCTTGAAATATGGTCTTTGTTTACAGGTGGTCTTTATCCAACTCTTTGGTTGTCTTCGACACATCATCTCAAAAACAGTTCAGATGTATATGGAATGCCAGGGATTACACAAATGAGACTGTATTCACTTTTAAGCTCTGGTTTAATAAATTCCCTTTTTACTATGTACTCTTGCCTGTTGCAGTAATGTCCAGTGTGAGACAAAGAATCATTACACTGATCAATCACTGAAATTATAAAAGTTCATATTCTTGTCTTTCATTTCAGTTTCCAACTCTGCCAATTTATTGACGGCCTTGGCAATCCGGACGAATGGATCCTTTAATTAGGAA
>JAFMSR010001345.1:0-29771 GCA_022818135.1 Saxidomus purpurata | reverse complement strand
TAACACAAGATTGTTAAAACATTCTTCTATCATATTTTTACAATAGTTTCGAAAGATTTGTTAATTTCTTCCTCCTGATACCTCTTATACCAGCATTGATTCCGTCAACTGCCATTTTCATGGATTCTGATTTTGGAAAGTGCTGAAACACGGTTTCTTCTATTAGCCGTCGTCGTCTTGGTGAAAGGCCTGGTTTTCCTCTGCCATAAAAGTTTCTCTCTGTCAACTGTTCTTCAGCAAAAAGGGTTTGAGCTAATTTCCATGCGAAAAGAGATGGAGAGTGTGAGAATTTCAGAAGTAAAGCGTTATTTGTATTTTCCTGTAACTTAAGATTTACCCCTGGGTGGACAGAAGAGATGTCATCAGGTGATGAAATCTCTATGAAAGATCTGTTAACAACTGATGAGGTATGAAGAGGCTGTCGTTGTGTGGGCACGGATGGTGAATGCGAATGTTGTTGTTGAAGACTTTGACCATTTGATGAAACAACACCTGTATGTATTACTCGAGCAGGAGATGTAAGTGAAACAGAGTCAAGATTTGGTGAAAACATCTGAAGAGACCGCCTTGTTGAGTTTAAAGATGTATGTTGTTGTTCCACACTTTGTCCATACGATGATGCGATATACACTTCTGGTGTATACATCTGTCTAGGCTGTGATAGTAGAGGTAAAATAGGTGACTGTTTAGCAACATTGTGCCCTACCGTTGAAACTTGCACTGTTGAAGCAGGATTTGAAGGCAAGACTGCAACATCTTGTTGACACATCATTGGAGGCTGCATGTGTGTTGTAATTGCTGGCAAATAAGAATACTGCTGTGACAAACTGTGTCCTGATGGTGAGTCCACATGCCCTTCTTGTCCATGGGGAGGTTGCGCTGGTGCTAATTTTGATGGCAAAGGTGACTGTTCCTCAAAACTTCCTAAAAATGCATCAACATGGACTGCTGGAGCAGAATTTGGAAGCCAGATGGAGTCCTGTGTTGGTGATGATTCCATTGACTTCTCAGCTTGTTTGGAGTGTAAATAAACTGCCAGTGGTTGTGCAGTAAAAAATGGCACTTTACTGTGATCACTATCAGGCATTGAACAAACTGATGATTTTTTAACGATGTGAGGTTGTTCTGGTTCAATGTCACTGGGCATTGAAGATTGATTCATTAAGTCTAAATAGTTCATTTGATTATACTCCAACACAGCCTCTTGGGTTGGCAGGTTAACAGTTGCAGTTCCCGCTGCCTGAAGATTTACTTGAGGTGCTAATCCTTGATTAATGAGAGATTCCACAGACTTCTCAGCAGAAGATACAGCACTATCAATTGTTTTTACAGGTGGTGTTGATCCTACATTGCTTGCTGAAGTTGGCACATTCTTTTCAATTGACGGGGTGCTGCATCCTGGCTGTTCTGGTAAACATATGTTTACTTCCATTTTCCATTCAATGGCTCTAACAATTTCCAGTACTTCAAGCCATTTTTTGTTCTTTTCGAAATCATGTATATCTTTGTCATATTCCAAGACAATAACTGGCTCAGTCTGTGTACTAACACTTTCCTTTCCCCGTTTGTACTGTTCCACTTGTAGTGTTACACTGTCTGCTTGATCATTCGACAAGTGCTCAATATACAATGGTTGTCTTTGAGGCTCTGCCAGGGTTTCTTCTGTCTCCATACTGCCTTCATATAACACTGTAAGTGCACGACCCTTTGTCCCCTGAAATTGTAAAGAAAATCATCTTTACTACATTCAAGTCATCATTATACATATCTCATGGTCAGTAGTTATAACATTTTTGAATCTCAAGTGTTTATTAATTTTTCTTTAATTCAACTGGGCCACCAGTCCTGCAGCTGACTTATACTTTCACTAATTATTAGATATGTGCATATAATTGGAAATTTTTGGGTGTAAATAAGGTTAATCTATGATATTAACACAATTTTTGACCCCAGAGGACCAACAATTTGAACCTGAACTAGAGATCACAAAGGCCAACATTCAGAGTAAATTTCTATAAGTAATATTGAATTCCAACAGATACAAAATGTATTATTCAAGTTATGCTCCGCACATGGCAAAGTAGTCAAGAGGTACCGTATGGTTGACTGCAGTATAACCCCTACATATTACAGGGCTGTACAAAAAATGTTTATTACAGTCAATGTAAGAATACTTCAATGTTTAAGTTTTTTTTTTTGTTTTTTTTTTTTGGGGTTTGGGGGGGGGGGTTTTTTTTTTTTTTTTTTTTTTTTTTTTTTTTTTTTTTTTTTTTTTTTTTTTTTTTTTTTGTTGTTTGGGGGTTTTTTGGTGGGGGTTTTTTTTTTTTTTTTTTTTTTTTTTGGGGGGGGGGGGGGGTGTGTGTGTGTGTGTGTGTGTGGGGGGGGTTTTTTGGGGGGGGGGGGGGTTTTTTTTGGGGGGGGGGGGTTTTTGGTGGGGGGTTTTTTTTTTTTTTTTTATTTTTTTTTTTAAGATAAAAGTAATACTCACTATTTTCTTCTGATAACCATTGATTGGGAGCAATCTTCTCGACTGTACACGTTTCAGCCTTCCTGCAGCCTGTGAAACAAAAAATAAGCAACATTTTAGAACTTCATTTTATCTACTATTTTGCTTTATTGTTTTTCTTCCTATTGAGCCTCATATTTGAGTGGTCTTATGCAAAAATGGGAAACAGACACTCATACAATTTTTCTGGAATAATTGATTGCAAACAACATAAAATTTAATTATTTGTCCCCCTCTTCAAGTTTAAAACTTATTGGCACTATCAAGACCAATTTGCTTTTGCAACACCGATTCAAAGTGATTATGTTTTGTGTTTGCTGTCCCCTATGAATGAGGAGTGTCAAACTGTCACAAAATCATTAAAAACACCCATCAAGTAGGCAGTAACTTGCAGTTCAATGGTTTGTACAATCTGTTAGAGCGGACAAGGATTATTCACCAAATATGATGTATACCAAAACACAAGATATTTTTGCTACCAAAAATCAACTGAAATGATCGCTGGAGGTAATGATAATATTTGATGCTTTAATTATTAGACCTTCTTTATGCTTCTGTGTAAGTATGATTAAATTCTGAACAGGGGTTTAAAAGATTAAAAGCACAACAGATTTGACTATCTCAATTAAGTCCCTGTGACCTTTTACCTAGTGACCCAAAACATTGACAGACAAAACTGCGCATGGTGTTTATCACTTCTGTGAAGTATAATACAAATTCTATCCAGGGGTTTTGGAGATTTAGTGTCTACAAAATTTTACTATGTCAAGTCTGTGACCTTTATCATTAACCTAGTGACCCGAAATATGTACCATGCATATCTAGGCAGTGTATATATTAATTGTGTGAAGAATTAGTAAATTACGACGAGTGGTTTTTTAGATTTTGCTTTCACAAGATTTTACTACTACCAGCTCCTTTGACTTTAACCTTAACACATGAAAAATGGACCATGTACAAATAGGCACTGTACTTATTGTGTGAAGTATTATTAAACTTTGACCAGGGATTTTGGAGATTTAGCATCCACAATATTTTATTATCCCAGATTAACCTCTGACCTTCATAATTTTTTTATCTTTTACTTTATATTTCCATATTGATTGCCACATATATACGTTCAAAATATGAAAGAGAGCTGGTTTCATAGTAGTTTGTCTACATGCCCTTTATTCTCTATGTTACTAGTCACATGCAGTTGCTACAAATATAATTTACTTGCTTGAAACTTTACTGTGATTTTAAAATTAATGAAGCAACTAAAACAGCATACAATCACACTTCCTGCTGTTATTTTAGAACACAACCCATACTCTTTAAACAACACTTTTAAGTTGCTTACTGTTTTTGCACTCTTTAATGGGGCTTTTCGGATACTTGTGTTTCTCCTCTTTACAGTGTCTGTAGTCTTAGCTCTCTTTGTTTGACTTGCACTCACACTACTGGCCTTTCGCTTAACACTTGATGAACTGCACACACCCTGAAAAAAAGTATTGTCTTTTTCTAGTCTTTGAGAGGCAAATTACATTTCTTGTAAATTACATATCCCAGTCTTATTCAACATCAGTGTAATATAAGCTTTTGTTGTCATACCCTTTCCAATCATTCTTGAAGGATACATGTATACATATTCAAACAAGGACTATTTTGAAAATTGACTTAGTGTCTGTTCTTTACTTTATTCATTCCAAGTTACAATTATTGACAAATCAAATCTTGCCCAACTCAAGCATTTAACTGTTGTATTGATGATTTTTTCTTCTTTTTTTGTGTTGTTTATAAATATTTATGGCTTGTATCGGGTTTACTTAATAAATATATATCTTCCGAGTTCAATTCATAAATCTGACATATTCTAACTTTGTTGACCTGTGTTCAAACCTTTGCAGATTTTTCATATTCCAGACTTTTCAGAACAGACTTTCAGGGAAATTTAACTATCACAAATACCGCGAAGAGTCTTTACTAGATTTTTAACATTTTCATGAGAAGTTTTATTTGATGAACCATATGATATTTTGAGTCTTTAAGATTTTTGGTTTAGTCATAGCTGACATGTCAATTCAATTTTTGTTTTATCATCATAAATATCAGACTGGAGATTTCTATATTCAGCTCGATTTGTATAATCATTACTTATCAATCACACACAAAAACAGTCTCTTTTTGACTTCATTATTAGAAGTGCCTTAGAGATGAAGCTAACATTGCTATCTCATCCGAATATCCCTTTTTGATTTTGAAAATTGGTAATAATTTAACTAGAACTTTTTTTCATTCTAGAAGTATTTGTTTTTATTGCATTTTAAATTTAACGGTTGCATTCTGTCCATATTCCAAATATTTTGCATGGTTGTAGATAAATGTTTATAAATAACTAATTACCATTTTTGTTAACACTACTGGTACATTCAATGTCTCACTGTCCTTCTCACTGGCTTTCAAAACATACTTGCTGCGGGATGACTTCGACACTGACTTAGGCTTGGAAGCAATGCTCTTCACACAACTGGACACCTGAAAACAAAAGGAAACAATAATAACTATCAACTTATTCAAGGTATGCATAAGCAGTAAAGTGATTATGTGCAGGTTTTATAGCATCACTCAAATAAGGAATAATCAGCAACAATAACAGTGGATAGTCTCCAACAGTGAAGTCTCTTTTTAGTGACATTTTTGAAAGTGAGGACGAGATGAAACTCAATTGACAGTATTGTCCAAATTTCCTTTTAAGAGTATGAAAATCTGTAAAGACTTTGTCTTGAACTATTTTTATGATCTAGAAGCACTTCTTTTAATGACTTTCTAAACTTCAAAAGTGATTGAATTGGAACCTAACTGAGGTGTACAAATAGCTGTACCAAGGAAACAACATTTGTATTAATAATTCAGAGATAGGACCAAAGTACAATGTTGTATTATTGTGGTAAACAGTGTCTCCATATTCCAAATAGTTTGCATGGTTGTAGATAAATGTTTATAAATAACCAATTACCTTTTTTGTTAACACTACTGGTACATTCAATGTCTCACTGTCCTTCTCACTGGCTTTCAAAACATACTTGCTGCGGGATGACTTCGACACTGACTTGAGCTTGGAAGCAATGCTCTTCACACAACTGGACACCTGAAATAAATTAATCACAATATAATATCCACTTTAAAAGTATGCATTAAACATATATCATACCGTTGTGGAGCATCACTCACTGAGGAAGGATCAGAAACAATGAAAGAGGAAAATTCTACGAAATATAACAGATATTGCATAACACTTCTGCAGTGACCAGTTTAAGACAACATATTAAAGTGCTTGATATTTCTCAGTTTGATTAGTTTGCTCACTCTTACTGATACACCGCTTATGCCTCAGGAATTCAGTAATATAATATTCTGTATGGACTGTCTGCTTTTTACAGCATTCATCCGGTAATCAAAGCCTTGTCAGTTACGCACTTTCTCGCCATTTGAGAATTGAACCATAAATGTAGGGCATTGATGTTTGTAGACGGTAGTTTCTGATGCCTTTTATTTCTTAATTGTACTCGTAAATTCAAGGACCATTTCAATATTGAATGGGAAAATGCTGTTGACTTATTTAATAATGTTTACGGGAGAAAATATATAAGTTACCAGGTAGCTCTGTCAATAAAGCATTTTCCCTGTAAGAGAATAGCCCTAGGCTCAAGTTTTGTCTAGGCAGTACTTTTTGTCTCCTTTTGTTACAAGCTTTCTAGTATATCAAATGAGATACAGAATTGAAAGAAAAATCACATACCGTTTTTCCAAAGTGTTTCACAATCCCAGGCTTTGTACTGAAATCTCTGTGCTCCATGTACTGTATAAAAAAATTGGATATAAATTTAAGACAAGTTTTCCTTTCAACAACTTACTATAATTAAGAGTAAATATCAATAAAATAGTGCATAATTACTTTAATAGCAAGCATAAGTAATTCAGTGATGTTATCAAAGAACCGTCAATGGTTATTATCCTCCTTATAACTGTGTTGCAAAACAAGAGCTGTCAGTAGGACAGCACGCTGGACTTTTTTCATTGCTTGCCAATAAAACAAACTAAACAATACCTTGACTGCCAATTTTCACAATTTCAAGAGATAAATAACTTTGCAATAACTTAGTGAAGCCTCCCCAAAACAGACAAGCTTTGCCACCTATTTATATGACTTTTCATGCATGGTCCTCTGTCATTCATTTGAGAAAAACAGCTGGACATTAAAACACTAAAATAGATTGTTTCTATGTGGCTTCTCTTTTTTGTTTCAATATAGTTATTGAAAATGAAATTAAGGCATGTTTCCACCATTTTTCAGTCATTTACATAAAGCAGACAGTTTACCGAACCCTCAGCCTTGGAAAGAACTTTTACTGAACAAATATCCTATATGTAAGAAACTGCTAATTCTCCCACATACAGAGACATGGTAGGTAGCATTGTTTATCATTTCTTCTCTTATGTGCAGTCTTTCTCTTACCTTTTTAATCTCATCATCAGCACGCTTCAGTTGGACCATAGGCAACATTGACTGAAAATGTAAAAGAAATACATACTTACTGGGGGAAATTGAACTTTTCAGAAAAGATTAAACATTAAAATAGACACATTTCATAGACTACATTGATAACTCTGACAGTATGTTAGGTGTGTAAACAACCAATTTTAAGCTTTATTTTAAATCTGCACATCATAATTTCTGTGCCCAGCTAGAAAAGACATGATGCTAAACTAAAGGAGTTTGCCCACAAGATTGTGTCTACAGACTAACAGACACTTCAGACAGATGGATGTACTTTAACTTGTTTACAATAAAAACTGTTGTGTGGCTTTTTGGATTTTCATTATTGTCTTTTTCAGCCATTACACATTTGCCTAAGTAAAAGACAAATAATGATGTTAATGAGAATTAACTGTTTCCTACTGTTGCCATATCCATTAAAAATCCACTTTTTTGGTCCACACAGACATTTCTGTACATTTCTTTTCTGTTGCTGTATTTTTGTTGCATTTTCCACTAAGCCGAATCCAGTAAAGTCCATATAAAAATTGCAAACTGTCTTACCTTTGTCACAGGATGACACTCCAAGAATCCACCAGCTTTCCCATTTGATAGTTCTTTTCGCATCGAAAGGACAGATGCTCTCTCTGACGTCTGCCATGCTCTTTCAAATATGTCCAGGTGGTCTGAATTGTCTGGAAAAAAAATTTGCATGAAAAATGTATCAATTATATTTCAGGTTTTAGCACTTGATCAAGTTTACGAGTCCTGAAAATCAAACCTCTGGTAGAATAATGATGACATAAAGAATTATCGCAAGTGCTGAAAGCACTGTAACAGCTGCTCATTTTAAAAACATTTTGATTTGGGTCCGTCAGAGTTGACCTGGCAGCAGACTTCATCTAATCAAGGCTTAAGCACAGTACTAAATGCTGACTTTGGATATTGATCATATCCCATACGATTCTAAATCAAACATGAAGAAATGATGTAGTTGAGCTGCTCAATGGGAACAAGTTGATATTTTATGATGATAGGGCTGTAACATTTCGTTCTTTGAATTTTTCATTATATTCTGTAGTTAAGTCATTTCGTTCTGTACATATGTCATTATGCTCTGTAGTTAAATCATTTGTCATTATGTTCAGTAGTTATGTAACGGGCACCGCCTTCCTAAGCCAGGGCAAGTGGACAGGAAGTGAATCTCGGACAGAGGTTCGAACCCAGTCGGACAACTATCCGCTACCAAGTCTACATAAAATGAGAGAACTAAATTGTATGCATTTATTCACCAGTGTCTTATCCCAATACGTACAAAATGAATATAATGAATAAATATACAATGAAAAACCCTACTCTAGGCCTAAAGAAAGGTGGGGAACTCGACGCTTGTGCAGCGACCATCTAGTTTGTGTTTTGAGCATCTGTCTTAACAAATTTTCAAAATGGCCATTTTAAAGGGTATTTTAAATTCAATAAGGAAGCTATTCTGTATTTCAATTCCTGCTATTTTTGTCCCATTTGTTGAAATCTATTGTAAACTTTTATTTTCCCATATAGTATACAATTACTGCCGTTTCATGAAAATTGGGCATTCAAGGCCTATTAGATGGTTGATTTTGAAACAAAAGCATATGTCTTCCTTATGGCAGTTTGTCAGTAATTGAAATACTGATTAAGGATTTAAAAAAAGGGGGGGGGGGGGGGGGAAAAAAAATATTTTTTTTTTTTTTTTTTTTTTTTTTTTTTTTTTTTTAAAAAAAAAAAAAAAAAAAAAAAAAAAAAAAAAATAATAAAAAAAAAAAAAAAAAAAAAAAAAAAAAAAAAAATTTTTTTTTATAAAAAAAAAAAAAAAAAAAAAAAAAAAAAAAAAAAAATAATAAAAAAAAAAAAAAAAAAAAATATAAAAAAAAAAAAAAAAAAAAAAAAAAAAAAAAAAAAAATATTTAAAAAAAAAAATAAATTAACTACAAAGCATAAAATAACAGAACGAAAGTAAGGTTCACCCAAATGGGGTTATGCAAGCGTCCACCTGTACCTTTTTAATAGGGGGGGGGGGGGGGGGGGGGGGGGGGGGGGGGGGGGGGGGGGGGGGGGGGGGGGGGGGACTAGGATTACATACAGAGAAATGTACTGAACGAAATGTTATAACTACAGAACATAGTGACAAATGCATAGAACGAAATAATTTTACTACAGAGCATAATGACATATGCACAGAACGAAATGTTGTAACTACAGAGCATAATGACAAATGTTGTTACGACAGAGCATAAGGACAAATGCACAGAACGAAATGGCGTAACTACAGAGCATAATGGCAAATCTACAGAACGAAATGATAAATGTCATCAGAAGGCAGCTTTGGCGTTCCATACTAGGGGTTTATGTATTTTGATATTCTTGTTTCTGTCTAACGACACAGGAAAATGAACCTTTAAACTATAAACTGTAGCAGATATTGTACACACCACAGCTATATCACGAAGCAGTCACGCAGCAAGTGTGCACTGAGCATGCTTAAAATAGATATAGTAATGTTTAAATTTGCATAGATTTTAATACTGTCATGATAGTTTTGGGGACAATTACTCCAACCTTTTAATTCACTGTGCAGTAATTTGTCGCGGGCAAGTAAGTATTCAATGTTAGCAAGATAAAAGGTTTTGCATTTTTTTGTTTATTACTTTAAGATAATTCGATCAAATAGAGGTTCATCATGAACATGTTACATGTATATATCTAACAGACTATAAACTAGCGTCTGTTTTGTGATTTTGTTGAATTTTTAGTCAGTATTTATTACAATCATTTTAATCCCTCAATTTATTGTGTATCACACTCATCCTTAGAGTGTTTAAACATTTTTAAAATATTCAACAGCCTGAACTGACACAATAGTACGCGCTAACACAAGCCGAGACAAGCCGGCCCAATCATTCAATCAAAGCGACCGTTTCGAGTGATGAGGGCATCAATTAACAATTTTGGGACTGATGGGATTAAGGCTCGTATTCTAAGTCAGAACTCAAACTTATGCGCCACTTCAACTCAATGAAGGAATGCTCAAGGAAAGCTCGAGGAACACTCAAGTGAGTTGCCGTCAAGTATAGAATCAGTAATCATATTCGCCACTCAACCTTGACTTTGTGGAGTATCCTCGAAGTTGACTTCTACTACATGCATTAGTATGCAGTTGTTGAAAACTGGCAAAGCGTAGTTTTTCACAGACTTGGAAATAAAAATGAATTAAAAGAAGTTGTACAAAAGAATCATTACTAGAGTAGACAAAGTGTAGATCATGACTGGACTGGACAAAGTGGAGATTATGACCAGGCTGGACAAAGTGCTGATCATGAACAGACTGCACAAGCGGAGATCATGACCACCACTGGAAAATTGAGATCATGACCATACTGCACAAGATGTAGATCATGACCAGATGGCATAAGGTGACCGGACTGTCCAAAGTGCAGATCAAGACTAGAGTGGACAAGATGTAGATCATCATTAGAGTGGACAAAGTGCAGATCATTACTAGAGTGAACAAAGTGCAGATCATGACCAGACGTGGCTATCTTAGATCATGACTAGACGGCACAAGGGGTAGATCATGAATTGACTTCACATGGTGCAGATCATGACTAGACTGCACAATGGGAAGATTATGACTTCACTTCACATGGTGTAAATCATGTCCAGACTGTACAAAGTGCAGACCATGACCAGACTGCAAAACGTGCAGATAACGACCACACTGGACAAGGTGTACATCATTACTAGACTGGACAAAAAGGTGATTATGACGAGACGTTGTAAAGTGTAGATTATGACAAGACTGCATCAAGTGCATATCATAACCATACTGGACACGGTGTTGATCATGACCAGACTGCACAAGGGGAAGATAATGATGGCACAAACAGTAGATCATGACCAGATGGCACAAAGTGTAGATCATTAGTAGACTGCACTTCAAAGTGCAGATCACGACCAGACTGCACAGAGTAAATAATGACCAGACTGCATAAAGTGCAGATCATGACCTGATGGCACAAAGTGTAGATCATGACTAGACGGCACAAAGTGAAGATCGTGACCAGATGGCACAAATTGTAGATCATGACCAGACGGCACAAAGTGTAAATCATGACAAGACTGGACAAAGTGTAGATCATGACAAGACTAGTCAAAGAGTAGATCGTGGCTAGACTGCACAAGGGGAAGATCATCACTTGACTTCACATGGTGCAGATCATGACGAGACTCGACAAGGTGTAGAACTTGACTTGACTTCACATGGTGCAGATCATGACCAGGCTTGACAAGGTCTATATCATGATCAGATGGCACAAGGTATAGATCATGACCAGACTGCACAAAGTGAAGATCGTGACCAGATGGCACAAAGTGTAGATCATGACCAGACGGCACAAAGTGTAAATCATGACAAGACTGGACAAAGTGTAGATCATGACAAGACTAGTCAAAGAGTAGATCGTGGCTAGACTGCACAAGGGGAAGATCATCACTTGACTTCACATGGTGCAGATCATGACGAGACTCGACAAGGTATAGAACCTGACTTGACTTCACATGGTCCAGATCATGACCAGGCTTGACAAGGTCTAGATCATGATCAGATGGCACAAGGTATAGATCATGACTAGACTGCACAAAGTGTAGATCATGACAAGACTGGACAAAGAGTAGATTATGAATAGACTGTACAAATGGTAAATCATGACCGGACTGGAAAAGGTGTAGATCATCACTTGACTTCACATGGTGCAGATCATGACTTTACTGCATAAGGGAAGATCATGACTTTACTTTACATGGTGCAGATCATGACCAGACTGAACATGGTGTAGATCTTGACCAGACTGGACAAGGCGTTGATCATGACCATACTGGACAAGGTGCAGATCATGACCAGATGGCACAAGGTGTAGATCATGACCATACTGGACAAGGTATAGATCATGACCAGTACAGCACAGGTGGATTCCGTTTTTGCCGCGCTAAAGCGCGGGAGGTTTTACAACGCGGGAGCAATAAAACCATGTCGCATCACGCGGCATATGATTGTATATGCGGCATCTATATGCCGCGTGTCATTTGCGATATGCGACAAGTACCATGCCGCGTGACGCGGCGTAAAGGATTAATTTTCCTTTAAAAATTAATGCCTTTTGCACAATGTACAAAATGTACATGAAATTGTATAAAAGGTTTTATAAGATAGAATTTTATAGAATTTTTGCATGAGTTACTGCAGTTTACTATCTTTCGAGTATGTTTAAAAAAATAATTATTGTATATAATTAAAGTTGTTACATTTTCATGACTTTGTTCTTTTATTCTAAACTTTCTATTACAGATATCGTTGTATGTCGCAAGAATTATAATATTATTGCTTATCAATAATTTGTCGTCGTTTTGATGTATGTATTTAAACAAAATTGATTCCGACGCTTGCCTTGAAGTTGGGGATAATTAGTGTCACATCTTAATTGAGTAGACACTTATTGCTAATATTAACAAAGGGTGATGATTGCCATTGTCTACAGTACTGTCAGCATGTTTTTTTTTTTATTTTAATGAACCATAAAGTAAGATAATCGGCTTAAACAGATATCATTGGCAATTTACTGTCGAAGTAGTTAAGACAGGATTATTTTAGTGTCAAGTATTTAAAACTCTTTTATTGATAAGTTTATTTTAGAAACTGATCGAGGTAAACTAAATAAGTTATTCGTTCTTGGACTCAATAATCTTAAATAAATACTGAAACAGATGATAACTGCAAACTGTCGATTTACTGTATTTGAATTATCTATTACAATGTATACGTACGTTCCTTTTTTTCGTCATACGTTGCGACAAAAACAATATGTTTGTTATAAATATAAAAACTGACAATTATTTGCCGTCTGAATGTACAACAAATCGGCATCAACTCTTTTAAATGTACGGTACTACATTAAGTTTCTAAAGTAGACATTTCCAGCTTTCAATTCGGAAAATTTCGTACGGCGGGCGCAGAACTTGTCATGATCTGCACTGATTGAAAATTCATGCAGAACAATTGCTGCTAGCATGAAAATTGTTACTTTATCAAAACAACAATCTCTCAGCGCTGACTGCATCCACATAATCAGTAGATAAATGTAAGAACTAAACTTCACAAAAATACAAGTAACAGCCTAAATACTGTATGTCCACTTATCAACCACCTACATCGTGAGAGCTCGAACCGGGGGCACAACCGGTTTATGTACGTACATGCATATCGATTCCTACACTCGGAGTTAGACACCAACATTACCAACTACCTAAGAGCTATGAACCGGGATCACAACCGGCTTTTGTACGTATAGGTGTTTGATGTTTTATGAAAATAATAAAGATGTTTTTTTTAAAGATCGCACTGTTGAAAGTAAAATTTACTGACGTAACATCAAACATTGTGATGCACACATGTAACATAAACACCTCGTGCTAAGGTTTGATTTCAAAACAGTTAAATTTGATTTGAACTGAATTACAATTCAAGAAGGAAAGTACATCCGTTCCAGCCGTATTTTGGTCATTCTAACAGACGGGCAGTTTACCTTATTACAGTAAAATCCGTATATAGCAACTCCGGATATAACGTAACTTCAGCTATAACGAACAGTTCTTTTGGGCCTGATTTTTCCTTTTTTTGTGTTAAATGTAAAAAGATGCGGTTATATCGTACTCCGTTTATAAGGAAACAACGGATATAGTCTTCTACAGTTTATATGTATAACCTTTTGATAAACTAGTTAAAAAAGAATACCAACACAGTTGGTAAGTACGATGTTCAAGAGATAATATTTTTCGTAATCAATTATGAGCGTTTCTTTAAAAGCATGCAGACCGGGTGAAATCCCATTTTGAGAGAAAAAAAAACATGTTAAATATTCAAGTTTTGGCTATTGAGCGAAAATCGGCTTCATTCAATTGTATCAAATACAAAATTATTTTGTTTCAGTATTTCGTATGAAAACATGAACCGTCTCTTTTATGCTTTATTAATCTTTGCAATTATTGTACATACGGATATAGAAAGGATAACAGTTATAGATAAAAGGTGGTAGAAAAATTAAAAGCAACTGCAAATAATTGATAGTTGTGATTTGACTATGAAAATACTTGTTCGATATGTATTTTAGTTCGATATATATAAGGAACGTCGATATATGGATATAAGGAACTCAAGGATATTAGGAACACATTTGATAGATCCCGGAGAGTTCTTTATAAGCAGAATTTACTGTTTACCGGTACTACGTTTTCATCTACGAGATACAAATTTCCACCCAATACCGGTGATAGATAACCTTATACTTAACTGCTGCAATGATCTCTCATCGCTGCCGGGCTATTTTTACGTAAATTAAAAGCAGCAAGCACATCACATACATACGAAAAAATGACTGTAAAACTATTTAAAAAAATAAACATAGGGTTGTGGGTGTTCTTTTTCTTAAATCATTTTCTATCCATTTACAGCAGTTTTGAAGTAGAATTCGAGAAAAAGCTGATTATTAATTTTTTCATCCCCATTCTGTATTTACACTTATTTCTCCTTACTTGCATTAAAATAAACCTACCATGTCCATTAAGTAGTGGATAAGGAAATCCCATTCTCATGTATTTCAGCGTTAATTTACAGTAAATACTTAGTTCTGTCGTGATTCTTTTAAGCATCATTTTTTTCAATAATCAACATTTAAAGTGATCATGATGCATTAATATTATTCTCAACATTTGTCTTCTTGGTCGTACTCTGTCATTCAATGTAGTATTTGTCGATCTCTGCATTAAGATAATTCATTCAAAATAATCGTATGGGTTGAGGTATTTCTTTTTCATCTCACAGTTCTAAAACACGTTTCTACATACATGTTTTTATGGTTACTAAAACTTACTGGTATACACATGTAATAACTAAAGACATTTAAGACTGAAATTTTATTGATTACAATATGGAATACATTGTACATCATTATTGAGAAACACAGTTTTATACATGTGTACAATACAATATAGTACATATTTTGTTTTCATCGCTTTTACCTATATAGAAAATGACATGCCGCATAACATCGCGACACGCGGCATCACGCGGCGGGACTCGTTGTCGCGCTTGATTGCGCTTGATTGCTATTTTGTCTTTCAGATGCGGCAATTGAATGCCGCATACAATTTGCGATGTCGCGTCACGCGTTTGATTTCCCGCCGCATCTCCATGCTTTCAGACTCTTATTTACATGCCGCATGGACGCATATGCGTGGGTTTCGCCTGTGCTGTACTGTAGATCATGTTCTGATGGCAAAAAGTGTATATCATGACAAGATGACACAATCATAACCAGATGGCTCAAAGTGTGCATCATGACCTTTTGTTACAAAGTGTAGATCATGACCAGATGGTACAAGGGGTAGATCATGACTAGACTGCATAAGGGGTAGATCATGACCAGACTACACAAGGTTTAGATCATGACCAGATGGCACAAGGTATAGGTGGCAGATGGCATAAGGTGTAGATCTTGAACAGACTTCACTAAGTGCAGAATATTACTAAAGTGGACAAAACGTAGATCATAACTAGACGGGAAAAAGTGCAGATCATGACAAGATGTGGAAAAGTGTAAATCATGACTAGACTGCACAAAGGGTAGACCATGACCAGACTGGACAATGGGTAGATCATAACTTTACATGGTGCAGATCATGACTAGACTGCACAAGGGTAAGTTCCTGATTTCACTTCACATGGTGCAGATCATGACCATACTGGACAAATAGTAGAGAATGACCAGACAGCACAAGGTGTAGAACATGACCAGATTGCACAAGGTGAAGATCATGATAAGACTACAAATAGTGCAGATCATGACCATACTGGACAATGTGTAGAGCATGACTAGACTGCACATTATGTAGATCATGACCAGACTGCACAAGGTGAAGATCATGACCACACTGGACAAAGTGCAGATCATAACCAGATAGCACAAGGTCTAGATCATGACAAGACTGGACAAAGTGTAGATCATGAATAGACCGGACAAAGAGTAGATCATGACTTAATCGGACAATGGGTAGATCATGACTTCAGTTCACGTGGTCTAGATCATGACCAAACTGGACATGTGTCGATCATGACCAGACTGAACAAAGTGCAGATCATAACCAGACTGCACAAGGTGCAGATCATGACCAGATTGCACAAGGTGTAGATCATGACCAGACTGCACAAGGTGTAGATCATGACCAGATTGCACAAGGTGAAGATCATGACAAGACTGCACTTAGTACAGATCATGACCATACTGGACAAGGTGTAGATCATGAGTAGACTGCGCAACGTGCAGATCAAGACTACACTGGACAATGTGAAGACCATGACCAGACTGCACAAAATGCAGATCATGACCAGATGGCACAAGGTGTAGATCATGACCAGATGGCACAATGTGTAGATCAGTAGTAGACTGCACTTCAAAGTGCAGATCACGACCAGACTGCACAGAGTAGATAATGACCAGACTGCATAAAGTGGAAATCATGACCTGATGGCACAAAGTGTAGATCATGACTAGACGGCACAAAGTGAAGATCGTGACCAGATGGCACAAATTGTAGATGATGACTAGACGGCACAAAGTGTAAATCATGACAAGACTGGACAAAGTGTAGATCATGACAAGACTTGTCAAAGAGTAGATCGTGGCTAGACTGCACAAGGGGAAGATCATCACTTGACTTCACATGGTGCAGATCATGACGAGACTCGACAAGGTGTAGAACCTGACTTGATTTCACATGGTGCAGATCATGACCAGGTTTGACAAGGTCTATATCATGATCAGATGGCACAAGGTATAGATCATGACCAGACGGCACAAAGTGAAGATCGTGACCAGATGGCACAATGTGTAGATCATGACTAGACGGCACAAAGTGTAAATCATGACAAGACTGGACAAAGTGTAGATCATGACAAGACTTGTCAAAGAGTAGATCGTGGCTAGACTGCACAAGGGGAAGATCATCACTTGACTTCACATGATGCAGATCATGACTATACTGCACAAGGGAAGATCATGACTTCACTTTACATGGTGCAGATCATGACCAGACTGAACATTGTGTAGATCTTGACAAGACTGGACAAGGCGTTGATCATGACCATACTGGACAAGGTGCAGATCATGACCAGATGGCACAACGTGTAGATCATGACCATACTGGACAAGGTGTAGATCATGACCAGATTGCATAAGGTGTAGATCATAACCAGATGACACAATGTACAGATCATGAGCACACTGCACAAAGTGCAAATGATGACCACACTGGATAAAGTGAAGATCATGACCAGACTGCAAAAGGGATTGATCATGACTTCACTTCACATGGTGCAGATCATGACTAGACTGCACAAGAGGTAGATCATGACTTCACTATACACGTAAGAAACCAAAGACAGAAACATTGTGACCTATTTTCACGAATATTGGATATCAAATGTGTGAAGGCATGTGTGAACAGACAGAGGACGGACGACGGGCGATCACAATAGCTCACCTTTGAGTATTTGTGCTCAGCTGAGCTGAAAAGGGACCAAGGGGAGCAGTGCTGTTTTTCGTATATAGATTAAATAGAAACTTAATTAAGCCATATCAGTGAAATAGCTTTGAGAACTAAAGATATCCTTGTAGAAACTAGAGCTATCGCTGGTGGTGATTTATAACCCTGCCAAAGTGTTGGTCACAAAACAAAATGAACATCAGTGCATAGGTACGTGGACTGACAAGTATGTTTTACCACACATATTAAACACAGCTTGAATGGTATCATCAATAAATGTTAAATGTGAAAACAAAATGGCTTTGCAAGTATTATAGACTAAAGCAACTGTAGAGTCTAAATTCAGTGACAACTACGAACACCTGAGATACAACATTCTCATTTGATAACAATTTGACGTAAAAATGGGCAATAATTATGATATAAAATGTATAATATAGTTATTATAATATAATTTGTCATTGTGACTACTTTTGTCTTTATTTAACACGTTGTTTAGTTTCAATACAGTACCATCATCGATAACGGAGATAAATCACTTTCAAAAAAAAAAACGGCAATAACTCTATAAAGTGTAAAACATAGTTATATAACTTGTCATTGCGATTAATCTTGTATCACTGAACATGGAATGGAGTTTAAATGCAATACCACCATACCTGAGATACAGCACTGCCAAAAGGTTCCAAGTAGAAACGGGTAATTACCCTATAAAAAATAAAACATAAATATATAACTTGTCATTGCTATTAACCTATGTAGAAATGGACAATCACTCTATATCACTAAGCTTATCATGACAATTACAACTAGCGCTGCAACTGGAGGTGATCAATACCCCCAGATATTGTCTTGACAGCGACACTACGCTTTTGCCAGCCGCTATTTGACCCAGTTAAGAAATTAGAGTGTCTGATGTATTCAATGTACACTCGGTTGATGTTACTTGTCGTAACTTTCTTTAATTCCAGCCAAATAATTATCCGTGTGCAAAATATCGACGGTATGCAAAAGTAAACGTGACACTTACCACTCGTAAGAAGTTACATTGGTTGCAGCAAGCGGTTGCTCAGAAAAAGCTCGCACAATTCAAAGAGCCATAACTCAGTGAAAAATTATTCGGGCGTACCATGCTGACAAGATGAGTACTTGATACTATGAATTTTCATTGAATTCCGGCCAGCGGTTGCCGAAAAGAGGTTGTGCGGACAAACGTCTCTTTTGACTCTATTATATATGAAAACAGAGGCCATTACTCATTAAACATTAACTGGACGTAAACTGCAGACAGTAAAATGCCTACTCTTGGTACTAATCAGTCCTATGAAGTTTGATTGAAATTGCACTTCCAGTGTAAAAGATATTGCTCCAGGCAGAACCTGCTAACAGACGGACGCACGAGTCAATTTCTATATGCCACCCTTCGGAGCCACAAAAATTGCTGCACAGGTATACATACATGTACAAACAGGTGCTCAAATTATTAAATGTAACAGTTATTAAATGGCGCTTGCCCTATGAAATACCATCAAACCAGAATTTTGATAATATGCACATCTATTGAAAGTGAAGCTGCCTATGAAGTTTACATGCATTCCATGCATTAGTTGCTGAGAAAAAGGTGCTGTATTTTCTGTAGCAATAATACGAGTCATAATGATTTGGAATACTTAGTCGGGTAAAGTGCTCAGCACCTCTTACAATATAGTAGTGTAGCTTTACACGAAGTTTAACATTTAGCTGGATAAAATTAAGCTCGAAGACAGCTGAAGACAACGATTTCAAATAACAGAGGCTTGGTAAAAATCCTTCACATTAAGAAATACTTTAAACAAAGAATAACAACAAGAGGGCTATGATGTCCTTATATCACTCACCTGAGAAGCATTGACCATTTTGCAAAATCAACAACAGTGTTGCAGGAAACAATGTAAAAGTATATGTAAAAGCTACATGTTGTTTGAATGCAGGCAAAACACTGCATAATATCAAGGTTATCATTGAAAAGATGCAAAAACAATCAACATTGGCTGAGATCTTACTTGAATAATTATACATTATGTCACAATATTGGAAGAATTAATGCAAACATGAAACTACAATGTACTAGATTGAAAACATAGCTCTATATGTCTCAATTTCTGGCGTTATTCTACTCATAAACGAAGTATACTGTCATACCATTCCGTCTATACTGCTTAGTATAGTAAGATTCTCCACATCATGGCCCATATTTGAATTTGGATAAGATCTTACAGTCATACACATTCTGTCGAAATATGATAAGGCAAAGGATAATACAAACTTTTATGTTAAACTAGTGAAAGCTTAGTCTACATAGTAGGTTTTTACACAACGTCGTTCAATTGTTTAACGAATCAGAACAATTTCAAAGAATTTGATGGAAAGTCACTGAATAATTTGAAGAAATTGGGTAGAGGGTCACAAATAATTATTTGTTCAGAATTATTTTGAAATCGGGCTAGTGGTTTCTGACAAGATTTTAAAGTTTTCACTATAATAATAAAAGGAAAACTGGCCCGCCCCCTTGTGGGCTAGTTTATAATTGGATCGGAATAATTTGAAGGAATTTGGCAGAGGCTCACCCAAGGAAGATTTGTGCCGATTACTTTAAAATCGGGCCAGTGATTTCTGACAACATTTCTAAAGTTTTCACTACAATAAAAAAAAATCGGCCTGCCCGATGTTGGCCAAGTTTATAACTTGATCGGAATAATTTGATGAAAAATTGTTGAGAGTCACCCAAGGAAAGATTTGTGCTGTTTACTTTGAAATCGGGTCAATGGTTATTGACTTTATATTTTTTCTTTTCTGTTGCCGTAGCAAGTTCCGCATGATCAACTCCTTTCGAAGGAATCTGATAGCGGACCATGCAAGGATGATTGGTATGAAGTTTGGAAACAATTGGCCCAGCGGTTTCGGAGGAAGTCATTTTATAGAAATGTTGAAAAAGGCACGACGGACAGAGTAAAACCACAATAGCTTACTCCGTGAGCACAAACTAAAAACTCAATTACCCCTCGAGGACATTTTTTATCTATATGCAGTAACATTCAATGAGACTTGCACAACAACGGAAAGAGTTCAACCACAATTGGACACACTTCAATCACTTCGTGCTCAAGTGAGCTAAAAACTCTATTACGCATACCTCTTGTAAAGACCTCTATTAACTAACATTCACGCCCTTTATTCTTTCAAAAAGATCATATTTAGATAGTTTACAGTCTCGTAGGCCAAGTTTGGACCTACAGGTACGATTTGTACACAATAGGCAATTCTAAACACCAAATATGAAAGTTCTACGCCTTTCAAATTTAGACATTTTACCCTCCATATAAATCAAAGGGTGACAATCATCTGAACTGTTAAAGCATAAATTATTGAGTAACCTCCCTTGCACCGTTTAACGTACGCGAAGTGTGCATGTGGTGTAACGGGTAATTTAAGAACTGTTGTTGGAGCCAATGGATGGAGAGTTCGCCACAATAGCTCACCGGGTTCATGTGGTTAGGTAAGCTTATTTTGTGAAATTTATGTTGTGTGTGTGCACGAGAAAATGTACAAATTTAGTTATCACTATGAATACACCCGAAATTTGCATAGCTCAATATATATCTTAGATCCTTACGACAAACTTCCACCTCATACGAGACCCATCTACTCCACATGCTAAACATCTAAGCTCTAAGCCTTGTGGTTTTAGAGAATATGTTTTAAATGGGGGTCAATTTTGACCCGGAGGTTATGATTTGAAAAGTCTTGGTACAGGTCCAACAGGCAGTGGTTATAGACAAGAAGCCTTTGTGAAATATGTTTTACATTAATTAAAACAAACCTCCACCTGGAATGTCACTGGTCTGTGTTGTTAAATGAGTCTTCATTTTTCTTGAAAATAAAACAGATTAATCAATTTATTATTTTTTACCAAATTAATTTACTGAGCACAACTTTAGCATAATATTGCTCGATCGGTCCAGCGGTAATCTTTTATAATGTATTTATCACACAATATGTAATGTTGTTTAAGAATTCAAAGACAATAATTAACAGTATTGAATAATTTAAATATTATAATCAGGACTTCATATATTTTAGGACATTTCAGGAAGAGTCAAAATTGCTCAAAACTTTTTTCAAACTTCTTCATGCAGTAGTTGATGAGTGTTTCTGGAAGTTCTAGAAGATGTTGCATATTAGTGTATATATAATAGCAGTAACGTGAATACTTTTTGAAATTATCTTTTTTTTTTCAGATATATTTTTGCGCTGGTTCTTTTTCTGATTTACATGTGGACGTAGAAATGACTTAATTCTGACGAAAGAAAATGACTGACTTTTGTCGTATCCTAGTATTACTTGTAGCATTTTCTATGACTTTCCTGAAGTTTCAGTAAAGAATTGCTTCGACAACAGTGAAGAATGCGATCTTTGTCACCTTAACATGCCTTTAAATGACTCGTTACTACAATATGATATTATTCAGTGTTTCTATGTACTTTCCAACCAATGTCTGTGAATACAAAGGCATTTGAAACAACAAATAACGTATGTTTTTGTTCTTGTACTGAAGTTATTTCGATCGGGTAATGTAATCAGCCTGTTTCGCCAAAATTTGGTTGACACACTATTTCATTCATTACTTACAGTCGGTACTGTATTAAAATTACCTACGTATAGCTGTTTTGTTCAGTAAGATGTACTCAACACTTACTTACACAATTTTGGGGGTTCATGAAAAGTCTGACAAACGATTCTTCAGGAGTAGCACCCCTTAGAGATAATGGTTACTTAAAATCTACCCCTTTTAGACAAGGCTGAAGTTCTTAACAAACAGTTCTCCTCAGTATTTACCAACAATAATGATACAGATTTCCCAGATATAGGTCCAAGTCCGTATGCAGCAATGCCAGATACACATGTTACTTTAAAAACTTCTTGCGGTACTTAATCCTCATAAATCTGCTTGCCATTACCAATCTGTTTGAAGGAATGCGCTGATGAAATTGCTGCTGGGGGAAATAATGGCTTATAATTAAAGACCTGTTACCTGCATAGCTTTTTAATTATTAGAGCACAAAGTTGTAAGTCATGTTTCTGACAATCTATACTTAAATAATATACTTGCTGATAACCAGGATGGCTTTTGTGCCCGGCGGTCTTGCGAAACGCAACTTGTTGGTTTAATTCACGACTTAGCAAAGTCAGTACAGCGAGGCCAAGTGGATTTCGCCATAATGGTCTTCAGCAAGGCCTTTGATGCTGTCCATCATGGCAGGTTACTTTGCAAAATATCACATTATGGCATCAAGGGTAGTACACTTTCTTGGATTAGAGCTTTTCAGGGCAATCGAACATAACGAGTTGTTGTTGATGGGGCTATCAGGTATTCCACAAGGGTCGGTGTTGTGGCTTCTACTATTTCTGCTCTGCATTAACGACCATCATGCGGCTGTCAACTCCAATGTAAGGTTATCTGCAGATGACTGTGTCATTTACAGGACTATACACTCTGCCCGAGATAAATTACAGTTGCAGGAAGAGCTCAACAGTCTTGCAAAATGGGAACAGAAAAGGAAGATGAGCTTCAACATCAATAAATGTCACATTCTACATATTTCTAGGACAAAAAGAGTGACCAATACAATAAACATCCTGTATAAACAACCTTTGTCAGTTTTATATCAAGCCAGTAAATCTTAAGTAAGTGTTCAAGTTTACACATTATTAATTTTCATTTCAAATGACATTAGGTAAAAAAATAGTTTCAACATTGTGAGTTTAAATTGTCATAGAGAGCATTGTGGAAGACAGCAATTCGAAAATGGCAACAGTTAATAAAACGATAATTCAATGTATTATAAAGTATTGAATTGTTAGTTTAATAGATTTTACAGTTCAAGGAAGGTAAATTCAGTGTCATTAGCAATATCTTTGATCTGTGTTATTCCCCATTGATGTCCATGATGCAGGGTCATGTAGATTGCCTTGGTAAAACACTGGTCCTTTTATTATTACAGACGTTCCTGGAGTTTGCAAGGACTTTTTTCTTATTTGTTGCACAGAAAAGGATGCTTACTTTGAGAGATAAACTGTTTTTTCCAGTTCTTACCAAAATACCGTTATTATACGGGTGAAGAAGATACAAGGTGGTCACGGAATAAAAATCAGTTTCATCAGCTGTTTTTATTCACTGCAGCACACAGGTATGAGCATATTTACGCTCGGAGCAGTATCCAAAGAAGCAGCTCATTTTAATGAAGCACTTAGGTTAGACACTTGTAGTGTCAAGTATACAAATATATTGAGTTTTATAAGTAGTGATATCCCTGGGATGCGGATACTGAGTCTCAGTATCACCATTGGCTAGGCTTTCCAAAACATCATCCAACGCTTTTTTGTTCGAGGATGGAAGCCAGCCTGTTATATGTAGTTTCACCTCTCATAAGTTTGCAGTTTCTGAGGAAGATAATGAGGGAATGGACCCTCAAACTGGCATCTCTGGAATACTTGATGTTCTTTTGAAGCAGATGTTTGAGAGTTTAGATGACCAGTAAAATCTGGTAGACCGTCTTAAGAATGATGCGTACTGAGTGGTCGAATAATTTGCCATAAAGGGGCAATTTCTTCTGGGCATATCCTGGAACCAGGTAACCCAAACTTATTTATGGTCATTAATTTAATTATGCGATGTAAAACTGTCAAATACTATGCTAATAATGTCTTAAATAAAAGACTATAACTTCATCAAGTATTTGTGATGTAGGCTGGAAACTATCCACAATTATTTAAACCTAGAGCTTATGCCCGAGAATTTTCAAGTTACATTGTAATAGGCATAAGGCCACAATAAGTAACCCTTTTTTGACCACGATACGAACGTTGTTTCATTTTGAATATCCCTCTTTTTGATGCTATATATAAGTAAACTTTTGGATGACATAGATGGATGTGATAAATGGTTTATTTGGACAAAGATGATCTCAAATAGTAGATGAAAATAATAATAAGTAATAGTAAGTGTCGATCTTGTTTCCGTTTTGGTGACATTTTGCCTGTCAAGCTGCAACAAGCAATTGTTGTGTCTCCACATCATCAAAATACGTGTACAGTACCTGTTATGGTTCTCATTTTTCTTTTGCCACCACTCTGCATGAAGCCGAGAAAAGGATAGAAATAAATGATGTATATCAATAAAGAATTTTATTACAAGTTTTGTGAATATCTAAGCCTAATGTAGAAACCAATATTTTAATGTTTTCCGCGGACAAGAAAATTACTGTGCAGAGAAAATGAATAAAAGAGGAACGGACGTTTTAATACAGTGGACAAACGCTACAGCTAGCAGTGTCATTGTTGGTATATATACTTTACGAAGCTGTTTCTGAGAAAGATAATGAGGGACTGGAGCTTTATTTATACAAGGTGGTCATGGAATAAAGAACAGGGGGTGGCGCGGTGGTCGAGTGGTAACGCTCTGGACTACCAATCCGGAAGTCCCCGGTTCGACTCCCGGCTGGGGCAATGAAAATTTCAGAAACGCTTTTCAGGGTTTTCCACTCATCTAGAGATGAAGTGGTTAGAAACCCAGAGGTAGTCTCACGTGTATCGGTGCTATACACCAAACACGGAAAAGAACCAATGGAGTCTATTCGTAATAGAGCTAGAGTCTGGTACCCGGATTCCGTTGTATCTGCATCTGTCTCTTCAACCTGCGCCTGTCAGGAGTATTGGCAAGTTCACCCGAGGAGAAATCCCAAGGTCGGCCGGGACTATAAACAAAGAAAATGAAATATATTTTACGGCCGTAAATGAACAGCATACTAAGTGTTTTGAGTATTCAACACTTAAAATTTTAAGCTCAGGTGTTCTATTCATTCCACACATTACAAATCCACTGTGTCGCATTAGCGCAGTGGTAGCACCTCTGTCTCTGTATTTGAGGGCCCTGGGTTCGATCCCTGCCACTGATTTTGTAGTGTCCTTAGACAAGACACATAAACACATTTCTTCCCTCTGTCTCTCTCTCTCTCTCCGTGGTTGATTCCCTCTTCAGTGAGTCTCAAACAATAAATATAAAATAAAACGTGTTTCGCAATCGACAATAAACAAATTAGCATTATAAATTCAATTCTATTCCAAAATCTCTCAGGAGACTTCTTAACGAACACTGAGGATTGGCTTAATTGTTTAACAAGTGTTTCTTAAAAATTTGGTTGCACTGTTCGCAAACAGTTTTAGGCTACATATCCGGCAGGCTTAAAGCGCAAGGCAAGACAGAAAATAATTTGACTTTAAATTGAAAAATTCGTTAAGAGAAACACACAGTTGAAAGAATTTCTAAAATCAAAGTATTAAATGCGAAGATATTGAAGATTGAAAATTTCAAAAATGGAGAATCATTGATGCGGCCATTTTGAATTTTGAAAAAACTGCAGCTTTAAATATTATTTAAACATAGTAACCTACATGACATTTAATTAATATTACCAATTTTAGGTGAAAAACAATCGTAAAAAAAGTAAATGGGGTTCTACATTAAGCTTTGAAAAAGGGGCGTGTCTAATAGTATGTCTTATTTGCATATATTTGCATTTTTACTAAATTATAGTTTTCTCATAGCTCTTCTATTTTTTATCCGATTTCAAAAATGTTTCTCTTAACAAGCTCTTTTATTTCAGGCTCAGTTATATTTTGAATTGCGTTACTCTTTAATAGTACACGGCATGTCTAGTCTTTGATTAACTATCTTACTTCCTGCGTCATAAAGATTCAATACACAATTAAAGAGAACTGACACAAATATATAATCAACTTTATTAAACGTATCTTGATTTGTAAATCTTCTGTTAAACAGTATTTACAAATCTAGGAAGTATTGAACATTTATTATCAGTTATGTATCATAAATAGAAAAACGATCAGATTCAGCAATAACACAACTTATGTCTTATAAAAACTTACAAAACATAATATACTACATAGCTGCTTAAATACATAAACGGTTCTTAAGTTAGTCTGAATTCCAAACAACAAGGCCATAAACACAATGCATTTTATATATTTTTCAATTCATGTTTTACGAACAGTTTTGTTTCACAAGCATAACCATGTGTGGACCATGCTTGCCACAAATTACGCTTTATGCCACAAAGAGCCACAAGAGCATTTTTGTTGCAAATAAAATGAGCGCAGAGTAATTTTATGGTTGGCCTAGGTTTGAGTCATTAAAGGAAAGACAAAGTTCTCAAGCGAGTAAGAAGCACAAAGCTCTGAGTTCAGTTGAAGAATCACAAATAACTTTTACAGCTTCTTAAATCACTATTGACAGAGTAAAAGAATATCAAACCATGCATTATTTAAAAGCATAGTAGACATAAAGCAAAGCTATTTCGTAAAATATTCGTAAAATCACGTAGAATACAATCATTTAATATACAGAACAATTTAAGGACACATTTGCATTATTTTAAATCCACCGTAAGTCCGGTTTAGCCTTTCCTATTCTGTTTTCATAACTAGGCGGTCGCATAACGGCTGATACATCACGCACAATAATAGTACACTTGAATTCCAAACAATCAAATCAAACAACTATCAAAATGTGAATGATTTAACATTATTGTATCAAACAAGTTACCAGCTATGAGCTATTTCTAAAATATAGAAAAAACTGAAAACAAAGTTATGACTGCTATAAAAATAAGCGTTAAAACCTTAAAGTTTTGCTAATGGTAGATATAAAACATACACAAACAATCGAAAAAAAGTAATGACAAATTCAAATTAAAAGTTAACATTTATTAGCTTAATACAGAGAAAATCCTTGGTATTACTACTCTTCTCAATACACCAACAACTGATCATTGCAACCTGATTTAAAATAGTTAAACTATTTTTAAAGTCCCATGATTACTATGGCTATAACAATTACTCGTACATATACGACAAAATGCCTTACTGGAGAAAGTTACCGTTAATTGTACAAAAAAGAAATATTCCTAACGTTGCTTTTAAATTGTATAAATATCGTACATTATGTTTGATATTGCAAAGAATAGTAAACGCTTTATGACACTTTTTGATTGAAGAACCAACAAAAATATGAAGAATGCATACATCTACATTGTTTCAGACTACATATAACATAGTTCTATTATTATTATATCGGTAAATTCATTTGTCGCTACAGGGATAAACTTAAAGTGATAATGGGACTTCAAAAGAAGCATGAGAAGACGTAAAACAATATGTAATCGTGTAGTTATATATAGCTTATAGGAACTCAAATGTGTTAAAAAATGGAAATGCAAATATAAACAAAATGCCAGTATGACCTTTAACGACCAGCAAACTATTTAATAGTATAAGTACAAATTAACATGACTATCAACAACATTTATGCAAGGACAAAACGTCCATATCGTCTCTTTATGCATAACATAATTCATAACAGTTAACTCCAACGCATGGCAACAAAGATGTGGTGGTTTATGTAAAACCTCAATAGTGTACATTTTAAACATTCTATTAAAGTGCATTGTATTAAACAGTTATTACGCTAAAATGATAAATGTTCACTAAAAGTGGAATCCATAACCGAATTGAACCTACTGAAGAAAGTAGAAAACTCAATTACTTTCCTATCTAAAGATTCTGGATAAAAAAACATGCTTCTGTACACATATTTCAGAATTTATTGTCATGCACTGTGAACTAAGTTACCAACCCTTGCAATAATATGACTTACTCGTTAAACTTATTTAGAACTTCTGTTGATAATGTTTAGTGGACGATTTACTAGAAATAATTCAAAAACAGGCTCTTAGAGTTTAAACAATACCAAATGTATTAGTTACTTTTAAATCAAGGGCCCGTAACTCTGGACTAATCATAATCAAACACTCCTGTGGTAATTCTACTCAGCGTTCATTAAAACACCTCATAAGGTGTATGCAATGTCAAATATAATATTTAAAAATCAAGGACCTACTGATTTTATCTAGCCTATAATCAAACTTAAATTCTACTGCTATACGAATTTTGTTTTAGTAAAGTTCAAAATGTACTCCTTTATTTGTAAACAATATAAAATATAATAGTTTTGGATTCATCATGGGCAAATACTCTCGAAATACAACTCAGACACAATTCAAGCCTGATAAAAATGTAAGAGTATATAAAATATCCGGATAATTTTCAGGTTGTCAATGTCAATATTTCAGTATCTTGTTTTCTGTTCGTGCTATGATAGTCTTTCACAAATGACACATCAATTCTTGTCGGTTAAAATGCTTGATTTCCTTGTCAACCTGTTTCAACATAGCTAACCAGTCTTGTGCTTGTTTGAGGGTCGGCGACTTGAATATGAAATCTCTAGTACTGGTTTTTACAAAAATGTAGACCATTCCTGAAAGCATAAAATTGTTTTAGAGTTTTTCAGCAAAATGATATGTTTTTTCTACTAGCTCATTTATAAATGAAATCACTGCTCGATATATCTTGAATACTATAAATAAGTTCAGTCAGAAGGATTCCTTCGTAGTGGATAAAAGATTATCAAAGTATGCGGAATATGTATGATATAGTTTATTCATGAGACTAATCAGCTTATATGTTCTTTAAAACCTTAATTCGATTAATTTTAATTAATTAAAGAGACATTATGCACATTTTTTTCAAGAAAAAATCAAGCTGAAATAAGTGTGTGTAAAAAGGGTAGAGAAAATAATAGCTTTTAACCCAATGCACCAAACTCTTCCTGCTACCAGTACGAAATAATAACTTTCCAAATATTACTGTTCCTACTTTGACTGGGAGAGTCAATTTATAAAAACAACAACTGCATGCAGGAGTTGCTTCCCTTCCACTGCCGAAATCTCTCTACCAACAACTACAACAACACAAGGGAGATCACTGCGAAGGAATGAACTATTATTTTATTTGTCCAATTTTTTCATTTCTTAAGCACCAACTTCAAATACTAATGCGGCATTATCATTAGTTTTACACATTTAAATGCACAGCAACCGAAAATTGCTTTTATAAAACTGTCACCAAAAATATACTATGTGCAGTAAGATGAGCATAAAG